>CATPAC010000078.1:0-72500 GCA_954871275.1 Leptopterna dolabrata | reverse complement strand
AAATTTCCTGTAAGATTCTTCTGTTTTCAATGGTTAGAGTTACTTAAAATGTTGGTCAATATCAGTTGGAACATTTGAACATTTAAAATTGTGTAAAAGATTGTATGTTCTATTGAGGTTACAACAAAATACCTACAACTTGTCAAATTTCTTGTCTCTCCTAGAATTCGGCAAGTCGTCACGAATGTACTTTTAGGAACACGACGACCAGGAAAACATGGAGCATATTCCACTAATGCAGCAGTACTGCTGCAGTTACAGTATCCATACACGAGCAGCATATCTCGGTACTCCTGATTTGAAAAATAAAGAGCCATAACAACTAGGTACCTTTCCAAGAGACACATTAAATTGAACTGATGAAAGAAAAGCGGTCTGTTGCAGTTTGATAAGATGGTTAACCGAGGTTCATAATTCATTGCTAAGAAATACTTATGCAAACAAAATCACGTTCTAGTGACACCTCCCTGTCCATTCTCGTTGAATGTTGGAACTAATCATTCGTTGTTGTTTGAACTTCGATATGTCCCCTTCATATTCCAGCATTATTTTTATTCAACCAGCCAAGGAAGTGGTAGTTTTATTTTGCGAGGTCTAATTAATTCCCCTCCACCCCCCCCCCCCCCCCCAAATTCACCTCTGCTTATGTTTTCAAACGTTCAATTATCATTTTTTAACTCTACTACAAGGTTATTTTCAAATCTAAGTATATCAATGTAAAGCCTATTACATGAAAAAGTTTTTGTGAAATTTGACAAGTTGTAGGTATTTTTTGTAACCTCAGTAGAATGTATACAATCTTTTTCACAATTTTAATTTTAAATTTTTCAAATGTTCCAACTGATATTAGCCAACATTTTAAGTAACTCTGATCATTGAAAACAGAAGGATCTTACAGGAAATTTAACGTTCTTTCAAATGGTGTAATTGGATTTGTTGTACTCTCAATATTTTCGAATTTATTAGCGTTTTTATGTGGTAAGGTAATGAAAAGTTGGAAAAACACAAATTGTCGGATATCTTTAAAACGAAGAACTTTTCGAAAAATTTCTACTGAGCATTTTTCTGTTCTAAATGAAGAGTAGAATCGATTCCCGGAGTTTCTCCAGAAGGAACTGGGGCACCCTGTATATGCCCTAAAGAGTCTCTAGTCAACGTGGATTGGGGCTTTTGCAACTGAATGTGGAACGACATTATTTATAACAGCCGTAACTATCTTGATTCAAGTACCGTCTTTATCGTTAGTAGTTCAAGAGGATGGGCCGAGTGTTCACTTGGGTCTGCTCTTGGTAGGAACACTGTCGTTTTCAGTGAATAGGAGAGGTCCAAAATCGATTTTACCAGCAGTTCGTTACATTTTTGGACCGCCTCCTCTAATGAGGGTGGAAAAATCCATTTTTATATAAGTTGAGAATTTTCATCTCCCGAATTCAAAGTGTCAACTAGACGGAACACAAGGAATAAGTAAAACGTGACATTTTCGGGCCCAGTGGTATAACCCAGTGGTACTGGATGTGGGGGTCTAAAAATATTTTCAGGTGGTCGCAAAATGCTGCATGTATTGCGGGTTCGCTTAGTTGTATGATGGAGCGTAGGCAGTTTAGGGTACAGTCGGTGCTTCAAATATTATAGTTGCAGCGTGGATAACTAGGTACCAGAAAGAGTAGAAATGAGGTGAAATTTAGAGGTTTGATCGTAAAATGGTTCAACATTAATTCTATCAAAAATGCAATGGATATCTTCGTGCCCGCACGCAGAAATATAGGGTTCTATTTATCAGAATTCTCTGGGAATTGCTAGTTGAGTGAGTTCGTCCCCAGATGGACCCGAAATATTAATTTCATCGGAATCCGACTGCTACTTTAGTTTGTGGTGGAAACGTGGAATCAACAATAGTTTTTAATAAAACTGCGATGGTGATTGATGTTCCCAGTGATCATGTAAGGGTATGAAGAATATGCCACACATCCTTGAAATTTTGTTATTTATAAGTATTAAATTTTTTTGTTATAACGAAGGTTGCGTCACGGATTTACGCGAGTTGGGCATCTCAGGAGAAGTACTCCGTGGTATCATTTGATTGAATTGGGATGATTCGTTTGGCTGTGGACACACCTATAAACAAATAAGTAAAAAAGTAACCATCAACAAAATCCAAAATAACCATATCTTCAAATGAAATTATATCGCGAAGCAACAACCCCGATTTCATAAAGCCATGCGTGATCATTATCAGCTGTTCCCTATCAGTGATATCTGGGCTGGAGTTATGTATAACGCATGATTTACACTCATGCTGATGAATCCTTTTGGTTCATGCTTTAGGGCCTTACTGTGAACGAACGGCTGGATGTGAAATTCTCCGAGTGGTCGCAAAAAATCCTAAAATTTGGAATCAATTAGAAACGTCATAAACTGTACCCTTCAATATGAAGTTTTCGATCTACGGCGCTTTGAAAATTGCAGCCCCTACTTTTCACACCTTAGGGACAGTAACGCCGAGCTTCGAGGACCAGCTGGACATACACTCCAAATTTCATTAACTTTGGTTCATGGTAACTAAGGAAAGTGGAAAGTGGTGGAAAGGAAAGTACGGAGGACGGACAGCATTTTTTGTTTTTTAAATTCTATTTTCGTATTCCACGTACCTTGAAATGCAAACCAAAAAATTTTGAGGGGGACGGGTTTTTTTCCCATGCTCGATTCCAAAGTTCATTATCACAAACTTTCTGTCCGTCAATTTCCGTGCGTACCTACTCCTTTCTTCTTCTCTTTACTTGCTTCACCGTTCCTTACCTTCTTGGCGCCATTCTAACATAATCATGAAGTTTAAAAAATTATTATTATTATTATTATTATTATTATTATTATTATTATGATAACAAGCTATTGACAGGGTATAGGGGACTGAAAGGGGATAGTGGGCAGAGGAATTCTCTATATGCAGGGGTGAGAATAGGCTTGTTTTGAATAAGAATACATAATAAATTAAAGGAAAAATAATAAGGAATTAAGGCAAATTTTAATTAGAATGGAAAAGATTTGGAAATAAATTAGGTCAAACCTAATGCTAGCAACCCAAATTTCTGTTGATATCCCTTCATGGTTCTACCATGTAACATTTAACTCAAAGGTGAGGCGAGGGGCGTGTCAATTGTGAAGTTGTAGACATTCTACCCCCTCCAGTGTAGTCTGATACATAATAAACAGGTGAATCGCTTTCTCTGCAGACATTATTATTATTTTGATAAAGTCCGGGGAGAGAGACCCTCGGGAGAGAGGTTTCGAGCTTATAATTATTATCCTTTGGTCATGATAATATTCGATGAAACTGAAGTAGTAATGCTGTTAAATGCTATTACATGCACTTTAAAAACTACAATAAAGTAATTAATCACGCACTTTGACCTTTCTTTCGTGATTTTGCCTAGGGTGAGAGGCAGAATAAAGATATTGCACTGCCATGCTATACTTGCACAGCCTAGACAAATACTGGCTAGCTAGTCTACAGAGAGATAATATGGGTAATTAATCAATCTGAATCATGAAACTCTAATCAGCATATCACCAAATTAATAGGCCATGTAAGGGGGCATTGAGAAAACGTGAAATCCCTATAACGAAGGACTCTCCCTCAGAAGCTCTGTGACACAAAATAACCCATTATTTTGAAATGACCGGCATACGCGGAAGCGAATGAGAGCATCCACTGAATCAAAATGATAATAATGATGATACATGAAACCCAAGGTGCCTGAATGACAATAAGTTCTGTGTAGCTCCTTTGTTAACTAAGCTCCACATTCGACTCCGGCAGGATGTGCATTGCAGGGAAAGTTTGCGTAGTGCAATTGCTACCTTATGATTATCAAAACCATTGCAGTTGCAGTAATAACTTGGTTGATGAATGAGTATGCTCGCACGGAGTAGCTAAAGATTTCACTACAATAGAAACTTCCGTCGACGTTGATGTCACTTGCCTCATTCCCTTCGCTTCTAATTACACTTCCAAATTTCAAGAGTGAGCTCATTTACAACGATTAAACCATTTCAAGTAGGTGAAAGTTTAAATAAATACTGAACCTCACGTACGTACCCCTTAAACTGTTGTATTTACGATGTAAAAGGAATTAGCAGCGTTTTTTAGTATAGGTAAATTTTTTTTAGTCATTGAATTATTGTAAATAAATTATTTATGCTTTAAATCCGTTTCAGAGCTTTCTTCATTAATCCACCCGAGTTTGGAATCAAAGAGTGTCTACTAAATTTGACCCCCCCCCCCCCCCCACACACACACACACACACAACAACAACCACAATAACAGGGCTAAGTGTGATTCGAATTCAAAACAGTTAGAGGTGGAAAAACCATATCTTGTAATGAAACTATTTTATTCTGATGAAATAGAACTCTTCTAGATTTTTCTTATCTCATGAGGACAAAAATTGCTCACCTACTTTTTGTGGCAGGAGAATGAAAATCGAAAGTTAGCCCATTCGTTGCAAGGAAGGGTGTTAGTAACCACAGAAAGATTGTACCAGGAGTACTACAGCTACTCTTCAAAATGTTCAGTATGCCATGAAGATGCCGACAGTAATTGAAACCCATATGGAAACGGAAAATACCCTGAGACTGTGAGGGCTTGCGCTGAACACATTTGTGTTTAGATGGGCGGCTTGAACCCATTGCGTGGAATTTCCGTCAAACCCGGAATTGGAGGAATTGTTCTTTCATATACACTCCAATTCCTGAGTGAGTAAGGACAATGAGGAGGAGATCCACTCCTCGCAAACAATAGAGGAACCTCCCAAAACGTAACATGAAAGCGTCGTAATTAATGCAAAAATCTCTTTGTTTGCTGCCGCGTGCACGACGTCGGGTGACGTTGTGTCCTTTAGTGAACTTGTCCCTTGACGAACAGGTTTCTACAGGATTTCACCCTGGCTTAACACCTTAATTTTGAACCACTCGCTTTATTTATCGACGGAGACCGGTATTTAGAATCATCACTGTCCATAAACATATTTATTGGGATATGAATTAATTGTACAGATATTCAGGCTCCACTATGCCGTGGCTGTGGATAGCTCTAAGGTAGCTATGTAAAAAGAGTTGCGCAACTGAACAGGGGTGACAGGGAGTCAATAGCTCAAAATCAAGGGAAATAGATGGTGCAGTATTTTCTTTTCTTCTGCAAAGTGGTGCGGCGGACCTTGCTGATTAACATATCCTGACTTTTGAGCGGGAGTGGCTTACAAAGGTCCTTTTTCACGTTTTCCGTCAATAAGTACCTCGCTAACGGCGGCCTCTAGCGCCAAGGGTTGCAAGTACGTAATTGAACTCAACTTAATTTCCCACAAAACAGTTCCTAATAACTTTTCCCCTATGATTGGTAGGTACTTACGATTTCCATTAGTAGGAAGAAAAATAACAAGTATTTTCATGGTTACACCCACACACACCCACTTTAACCACTCCACTAAGGACTACCTACCAATGAAACTACATACAGATCTCGACAATTCTTCAAAAATCTCCCTAAGGTATCAAATGTTTATTTTTTAAAATAAATTTATTGTGAGTATTCCAAGGACGATATGAATGGGATTTCACGATCGGAATCCACCGCGAACGTTTGGAAAAGTTCAGAGTTGAGTTCTTTTTCCTTGCCTCTCGGATTTATTGAGTTACCATAACTAATTTTTTCGATATTATTATCTCCTAATAAATGAATATGTTTTGAAACGTTCCCCCACATATCTGAATGCCTAGGACCGTACGCCCCTGCTGGATGCCTACTTCTGCTCCAACCGGCACGTGGATTATTTGCAGAGTATCCAGCGGTGACAATATACGTACCTAACAAATGACGTTATCAAATCTTAACACATTTTTAATAAAATATCTATGTAGCTAGATTTCAGCAATACTGGACGAATAGAGCCACCGTGGTGTGAGTTGAAAAGTGCATGCATGAAGTCTATAAAATGCATGTTCATCTTGTACCTGAAAACGGCTGATGAAATTGGAGTTTCCAAGTTGGTACGTAAATGTCATGTATAACTTAGTGGTCTGTCGTAAAATAATCTGTCTGTACGAGATTGCGATATTGCAGTAAACACTCACAAGACCAAGGCCATTCTTTTGTTCTGTTTACACACCGGCGTGCATCACGACAGTCAGTTTTGAAACCCCAACCGACTCGTTCGAATAAATAGCCAACGGACTCCCGGTTTCTCAGTTTTGAAATGCGACGGGTGGTTAATGTCCAGTTTCGCCAGAAAGCCTTATCTCATGAAGCGTTTCGCTACGAAAC
This sequence comes from Leptopterna dolabrata, assembly GCA_954871275.1. Lineage (NCBI taxonomy): Eukaryota > Metazoa > Arthropoda > Insecta > Hemiptera > Miridae > Leptopterna > Leptopterna dolabrata. The sequence continues at coordinate 66,183 of CATPAC010000078.1, read as the reverse complement.
AGTTCAGGCTGGGTGGCAGAGTGGCACGATATATCTTGGTGATCCCCATCTCCAGCGGTTGCAACTCAGGATATCTGGTCCTGTCGCCCCTGTTTGTTTGTTGACTTCCGAATCTACTTGAGCTGCGCGAAATTGTGACAGACATCGTGTTGTGGGAATATAATAAAATGTAGACCGTGAAACGGACCTTGAAACGACATCCTAGCGCTCGCTATTGCTTATGGCGGGGAACGAGAGTGAGACACAGTACATAAGGCGAGAAATATTTTCACCCCTTATATCTCTCGAACTGTGTATTTCTCGCTTTTGCAGTCTGTCCTCAGCTACTGCAGTCCATTATGGAGTAGTGAATACACATCTGAAAAAAAATCCATAATCACCGCGCGAAAAGCCAGAATTCGAACAATGAACAAAGCGAAATACTTAGAACATACTCCGACTCTATTTAAAAAAAATGAAAATCTTCCCCTAACACAATTAGAAGCGATGCAAAAAGTGGCACATGTTCTGAGAGAAAAATCATTTGAAGAGCAACAGCACTCATTCAACACCAGAAAAAAAGAAGACTTCATTTTTACCATCCCCCTGCTAAGAAAAACCCTAGCTCAACAAAGCTACCACTATAAGGGAATCTCAGACATTAACTCGCTGCCAAACAATTTTTTTTTTTAAATAACTCAAACGAACACAAACAATAGCATTAGAGACATTATTAAGGAGTAGGAAATATGATTATACTAAGACATGAAAATGTATTGATTTTTATGAGTATTCTCAATAGTAACATTGATAATAAACTAAAACAATATAGGTAAACCTGTTTTTCTTATTAACAACAAACTAATTAGAACACCAAAAATTTCTACAGGTTAGTTACATACTAAAAATTACAATAAACTGAGAGAAGCACTATTCTAGTTGAAGAAATCGGTATGATTTTAATTGTCATATTAGCTCAAAGTCGAACTACCGTTCGTTCCCCTAACACGGACCGTTGTCCATATTGGGGATATTATTTTCCTGTAATCCTACACATGTATATAATTATAACAAATACAATGGACAATGGTGTAGTTAAAGTTAAGTGAACAAAGAAATGTATTAATCGAAGAATGTTGATTTATTATTGGTGATTATCGTTCACCCGGGACAGGTAACATGAGTCCTTGTGATTTTGCTTCCGAGTCTGCGAAGCAGCGGAAGCCTTGTGTTCACTTTCGTGAGCCAAAAAATTTTTGTCTTCAGAAATCAAAATTTCCACTTGCATTTTGCGTTTCAAAGCCTACTGAACAAATTTGGTTCCGTGTCTGTCGGTCTGTGAGTCTGTGAGTCTGTCCGCATTTCCTTGTTACAGCCATAACTTCCACGATTTTGAATTGATTCAGCTCAAATTTTGAGGGATGGTGCGGATAAGGCCCCTTGAGGTCCCATACAAATTTCAACATGATTGATCCAGCGGTACGCCCTGCGCATGCGCTAACGTTAAATTCAACAAACACGCATAACTTTCACAATTTTGATTCAATTTGGCTCAAATTTTCAAGGGTTGTTTGGACAAGGCCTAGTGAGTTCCAGTATGAATTTCAGCATGATCGGACCCTCGGTGCGCTCTGCGCATGCGCTGGCGTGAAATAGATTCAATTTCCTTGTTACAGCCGTAGTAACCAAAGATTTCACCCAATTTCAATGTAATTCTCAGGGATTAAGCGGGTAGGGCCCATTGAGGTCCCATATAAATTTCAACATGATAGAGCCAGCGGTTCGCCCTGCGCATGCGCTCTGTCTGTCTGTCTGTCCTTCTATGCACGGCCAAACGGCTCGACGGATATCGACCAAATTTGGCACGAATATCCAGTAGGCTCCCAAGTTGTGCAACGTCGCATTTTCAATTCCCTGACCATAGCGGAACTATGGTCGACCATGGTCAACTCCTGAATGGCTTGACGGATATCGACCAAATTTGGCACGAGTATCCAGTAGGCTCCCAAGTTGTGCAACGTCGCATTTTTAATTCCCTGACCATAGCGGAACTATGGTCGACCATGGTCAACTTCGTTAATTGAAATGGTAACCCCTATTTTTTATCGCGTATTCGTAATCTACGTGAAATTCTATCTACGATCGACCCTTCGGACTACCCCCGCGGTCGACCTTAGCGCATCCATGGGCCCCTCCATGGTCGAATCCCGAATTGCTCAACGGATATCGACCAAATTTGGCACCAATATCCGGTAGCCTCCCAAGTTGAACGTAGGCGCATTTTTAATTCCCTGACCATAGCGGAAATATGGTCGACCATGGTCAACTCCTGAATGACTTGACGGATTTTGATAAAATTGGGCACAAATACCCGGTAGGGTATGGGATTTTTCCGTCGTTTGTTGGTTCCACGATACTGCGTACAGCGAATCTCGGATAGCGAGCGAAGCGAGCGGTCAGGCTAGTTATGTATAATGGACGTAATGTATTATGGAAGTCATGTTATGTATAATATGTATATTTCATGTAATGTTATGTAATGTTACGTTATGTAATGTAATGTTATGTAATATGTATATTTAACGTTATGTAATGTTATGTAATGTAATGTAATGTAATGTAATGTTATGTTATTTTGCTTCCGAGTCTGTTCTATTTTATAATGGGTCACTCTGATTGTGACGAGGAAGCTCCTGTGCCATCACCTTGGCAGTGTATTTTTTTTTCTTTCGGATGCCTTCCCTCCCGCTAATTCACTAACCGCCTTTAAACCTCATGACATATACCACTAACCCGGTCAAACTAGGGCCGTGCCTCCCAGAAATTCTATCAAACCAAGATATGTTTTTAAACCACTTTGCACATACCAAATAAGAGTATAATCTGAGTCTCCATATTTTCTGGCTGGAGCGTTAGGCGCTACCAGAAAAACCATTCGGACTGTTTTCAGTTTTTTACAAATTCATAACTCGAAAACGAAGCGTTTTTTGGAAAAAACCACTCCAATCAAAATGAAAGAGCATTAAGTTGTTCGTCAATTGACCACCAGAAAGTTGAAATTCGAGCAGGTGGTAAAGGCTAAATGGGCAGTAAAAAAATGGCAACTTTTACCATATTAGAATTTTTTGAAGGGATTTCAGCTTTTTTGTCTCCTCTCTGACTCCTAAAATCCGTTTCACACCTTACTTCTGGAAGCTGGTCTCACACCTTCCAAAATTCATTGTGGACCCATTTATAATTTGAAGGTAATCAACGAGGGGCTTATTGAAGGAGTTGAAAATCAGAAATTAGAACAGTAACTTTACTCGAACCTGCCTACTTCCTCTGGCTCCCCATATCGACATCTTTTCAGGAAAACGCTGCAAAGTCCCATGGGTTTATATTCTATCGGACATACCTACAGAAATGTTGGCTGTTCATTTCTTTTTTCTTTCATGTGCAATAATTTAAATAGCTATTTTTGATGGTTTCCACCAGTTTTGGGCCCCAAAAACACGGATTAGGCTCTTTTTTTACTAATTATCTTTGATCATTGATAGTGCCATTTAATTGTCTTGATTCACCTGCTAATACCACTTCTAGTGTTATTATACAAATCTATGGTGATTTCAGACAATTTCCCAGGTTTTTGACTCATACAAAAGAATTTTGGGAGCTGAACCTTCGTTACAACCTCAACTCTTCACTCTTTGGTCAAAACCACTTCATATTCTGTCTTCCCGCCCTAACAAACATGGAAACATCATAAGCTCATGTTCACTAAAACCTAAAAAAAGAAAGCCTCGAAAAAACCTATTTTTACACCCATTTTCCTCCCATAATGCCCCTGGGTATATTCCGATCCGGCTGCCAAGCTTCGGAGCACAACTAGGACTCAAATGTTTCCCGAATGGGGACCCAAACTGTTTGCGGAAGCGACGATATTAGACCAAAATTTAACGTAAACTTAAGGCTGAAACTTCGTTAGAACCTCATTTTCTATTCTTTGGTCAAAATGGACGTCATATTCGGTCTCCTCGTCCTAAAAAACATGGAAAACGATACCTCGCAAGCTCTTGTTACTAAAACACCCTATTTTTACAAACCCCTCCCCCCCCCCATTTTTCCACCCATTTTTCACCCATAACACCCTTGGGTATATTCCGATCGGGCTGTAAAGTTTTGGGACACAACTAGGGCCCACACGGAGGCTGTGTGGGAAAGAACGAAGTTTGTAGACCGAAAATTATGTAGATATAGGTTATACGGCTTACGGCGGACGGATATTGCATTTTGGTTTATTATTCTGTGAATAATACACCTATTTAATCGCTCAGAAATTTTTTTTCTTTTACGTTTCAAGCTGCGTAGATCCCAAAAATGCAATGTCCGTCTGCCGTACGCCGTATAACCTATACAGCGTCTACTTTATTTTCGGTCTAAAAGATTCGTTCTTTCGCACACAGGCTCCATTTGGGCCCTAGCTGTGTCCCAAAACTTTGCAGCCCGATCAGAATATTCCCAAGGGTGTCATGGGTGAAAAAAGGGTGTACAAATAGGGGGGAGAAATGGGATGTAAAAATAGGGTGTTTTAGTAACATGAGCTTGTGGGGAACCGTTTTCCATTGTTTTTAGGACGAGGAGACCGAATATGAATTCGATTTTGACTAACGAGCGAAGAACTGCGGTTCTAACAAATTCTAGCCTCGAATTAACGTTAAATTGTGGTCTAAAATCGTCGTTCTTCCGCACAAAGTTTGGGTCCCAAATTGGGAACATATTCGTATCCAAATTGTGCTCCAAAGCTGGGCTGCCCGATCGGAATACACCCAGGGGTGTTATGGGGGGGGGGGGGGGGGGATGGGCGTAAAAATAGAGTTTTTTGATGTTTTTTGAGGTTTTAGTGAATTTGAGCTTATGCTGAACCGTTACTATGGTGAATTTATGTTGATTTAAAAATCACCATGAGAGGTGGAGGTAGTTTGGATGTTGGATGTTGGAATAAGTTTGAGTTTAGATGTTGTAAAATTTTGGAGTGAATTTGGCGTGTGTGTTTTGATGTTGTTGCGGTTAAGGGCGGACCTCCACCGAGCGTGTAGAGATGATAAAATTTGGAGAATTTGGCGTGTGTGTTTTTGATGTGGTTGCGGTTAAGGGCGGACTTCCACCGAGCGTGTAGTAAATTTTGCCAGTTTGGTTAAGGGCGAAACCTCCACCATATTCTGACTAAATTTGTGTGTGAGGGAATTTAGGGTGAATATGTTTGTGCGGTTAAGGGCGGACCTCCACCGAGCGTTTAGTGTATTTCATCAGTTTTGGTTAAGGGCGAAACCTCCACCATGTTCCGATGAGATATGTGTGTGTGTGTGTGTGTGAATTTACTGTGTGATTGTGAAAGATGTGAGTTTTTGCGGTTAAGGGCGAACCCCCACCGATATTTGAGAGTTGAATTTAGAGAGAGGAGGTGAGGATAGAGAGAGAGTAGTCATCGACTAGAGGAAGCGTAGAATGGCCAAAATGGCGCAGGATCCGGGGTTATATAGACCCTGAAGCCACCACCAGGGTGGTGGGGCCCCAGGTTGTGCACCGGGTCCTGCGTCTCTTGCCCCACTCTTACTGTTTATTCGCCGGAACTTAATTTTACAGGTTGTTTTTGGCGAGGACTCAAATGCTAAGGAGCTGTAGTTCCGGGAGGGACTCACGACAGTTACCCATGTTTTTTAGGGCGAGAAGACCGAATACGAAGTTTATTTTGACGAAAGAGAGAATAATTGAGGTTGTAACGAAGGTTAGCTTCCCAAATTCCTTTTTTATGAGTCAAACACCTCGGAAATTGTCTTAAATCACCATACGTTTGTATAATAATACTAGAAGTAGTATCAACAGTTGAATCAAGACGATTAAATGGCATTATCAATGATCAAATAAAATTTTCAAAAAAATAAGTGCCCAATTCTTGGTTTTGAGGCCAAAATTGGTGGAAACCTCTAAAAATAGCTATATCAATTATTGCACGTGAAAGAAACAATAAATGGACAACAAACATTACTGTAGGGATGTCCGATAAAATAATAAACCCATGTGACAAGGGCTTTGCAGCGTTTTTAGAATCTTAACACCTTGAAACGTAAAAGAAAAAATTTTGAGGTGATGTTATAAAAAAAAAAAATCGCTGAGCGAATACATAGGTGTGTTATTCACAGAATAATAAACCAGAACGAAGCTGTCAATATTTCTCATCGGAGGTGTAATGGAGGTTCAATGAATGAATACCTACGCGTGTGAATTTTTTATAATTCACGTTTTTTATTATTGATTCATGTAGTGTCATAGAAGATAGATGCGCATGCAAAATTTCAGCTCAACTGGACATCGGGAAGTGGTCGAAAAATCCATTACAAGATTCGTTCCGGACAGCCAAGTAATACAATAGCATTTTAACATTTAAAAAAGGGTTGGATTTTTCGTTACGTCAAAAAAGTGATTCGGCACGACAATTATTTTGTGTAAATTTTATTCCCAATTAACGGAAAATTAGAAGGACGAAAACGTCAAATTTATTGCTGCAATTAAGAGTTTATCGACGATCACATAATGTTTTGTAAACAGCAGATTAATTTGTGGGACGTGCGATCGCGCATCGATTGGCACTAGCGATAAGGACAGAGTTTTCCACCCATTCGCTATAGGCGTGTGCAAAAGGTGAATCCCAAGGCGACTTCGCGTACATTTTCGAAGCTCTACGTTCGTTCAACGAAGAGTGGTCCCCTCCAATATTGGTGGCTGATGGAAGTGACGCTATAACAGCAGCGTTCGAACAGGCATTTGGTTACAGACCGAAAGTACGATTGATGTGTTACTTCCACGTGGTCAAAAGCATAGAAAAGTATTTGAAAGTTCTTTCTAAAACTCAGAAATCTGAAAAGCTGAAGGAAGATATCAGTGCACTTCAACTTTCCAACGATGACGCAACTTTTCCCGCAGCTTCTACCCTATTTCTAAAAAAAATGGCGCGCTCTGAAAAACCCTCAGATCAACGAATTTATAGATTACTTTGAAGTTCATTGGATAATGAAGTACATGCATTGGTATTAGGGTGCTACTGAGGGATATCCTTCGACTAACAACGGAATTGAGGCTACTATCGCATTATTAAACGAGAGCACACACTACGAGAAAGACATCCCGTTGGTCAGTTCCTGGCTCAAGTTGGCGATATCTTACTTAAATGGTCACAATCCAGGGATCCAGAATCGCTGAACGTCAAACCCTTCAGCACAACTCCTTCAATTTCGCTTGCTGACTGGCATTGGGCTTCCGAAAACCGGAAGATTTTGAAAGAAAAGGGCACCTTTTACACCTGCTCCACTGCATCCGGGCAAACCATAAACCAGCAGTTGCTCACCAACTTTTTTAAGAAGCAGAAGAAGTGGAAAAGCTTTGATGAATTCAAGCGACACAGCAACAGCATATATGGGCAATTTCTATGGATGCGGCCCGCTTGAAAAACTCCAAATGTTCCTGCCCATTGTTCACTAAATCCTATTCTTGCAAGCACCCTCCAAATTAGGCAGAAACTCGTTCAAGTACCACCAGCAGCAAAATTTGTGCCTTTGGGACAGAAGAGGAAACGTGGAAGGCCAACAAAAGCGAAGCGAGCACTATTGGTGCAATAAATGTGGGAATTGTAATTGTAAATTTGTCGTGTGATAGAAAATTTTTGACAAGCCCCTATTGCCTAGGGTGGTGGTGTTAGTTGCCTTTGTACTTATTTGTTTTTTACCGTTATTTGAAATGTTTGCTTCAAAATATATTTTTATGTCGCATAGATCTGTTTTAAACATATGTATTCCCATTATTTACTGTGATCAGAAATATTTGCTGCAGAAAAGTAATAATTGCCGTGCGTTTCACCTATTTTTGCCGTAACGATATATATTCTCCCCTTTTTTTACTGCGCCACCTTATTTGTTTGTGATACAGTGAGGCTTCAGTGAAATGAGCATTCAAGAAAGAAAAAACCCAGTCGTTAATCATTTGTAATATATTATTGACTGAGTTTTTTTATGCTGTTATAATATTCAACTAATTGGGAAGGGAAAGTCTTTCAGGAATAAACATGCGGTACACGGAGTGTGGCAAGATCGTTAAAAAACTGATGCGCTCGGTTGGGAATCCGGGTCAATAACCAAACAGACATCTTCAGGGCCCACTATCATGAAATACATTTTCTGCAAAAACAAAAAATATGCGTCTTCCAATTAACACTTGCATTTCGTGTTTTAGCCCATACCTAATGCATACCTAATGCAACAAATTTGGTTTCGTGTCTGCCTGCCTGTCATTATCCTGTAAACCTATAATAGTACCCTGTAGAGAGTGTAGAGTGTGCCTATCTGGAATGCCTTGTAACCATCATATCTGGATAGAACGAATTTTAAGGATATATTATGTACGGGTTGCCCTCAGATGGTCAAATAACAACGTTCTCGTATTCCACATTCATATTCCCCTTCATATTCCTCTTTATATGAGATAAACTTGAAATACCTTATGTGGCGCTAGTTACATTGTTAGGTAGGGAGCAGCCGATCACTACACTGCTCCCCCCAGAATTGAAGTTAAATACTGCAATTATAAATGTATTTAATATTTTAATTGTTTAATACATTCTACGTTGATTTAATCAATGGAATGTTGCACAGGATGAAGATGTAAGAGTCTGAGAATCATTAAATATATTTTGATGAATATAAGCAGTCGAAAGTTATAGTCCGGACTTCAATGACTAGCCTCTGTGAATTGTAATAATAAAAATACCTATATAATAATAATAATAATAATAATAATAATAATAATAATAATAATAATAATAATAATAATAATTTTTTTTTTTTTTTTTTTTTTTTTGGGTGGGTTTAGGTGAAATGCTTTATGCACTGAAAATGAGGTCGGGCATCCTCATCCTTTGTGTCGGACTCTTCACGTGTGGCCTACCGACTAAAACACCCTTTCCCGCTTCTTTCGGTACTGTCCCGGAACTTCCTTTCGGTATTACTTCGGGACAGTCCTTTTCTATCCTTTAAAGGTGTCTCCTGGTCTTATCCGCCCCCTTCACTGCCTTGGTTGGCTCCTTTCTCCCTCCCATTCCCGATTTCTTTCCTTCTCCTTGAGCACTGTAGTGACGTACGTGCTGACAGCTCTCCAGTTCTCGCTCGACTGAATCATCTTGGGGACGACCGATTCGGGACTGAATTCACCTATTTCTTCTATCACCTGCCGTCTGAGGTGCTCCCAGTGAGGACATACAAAGAAGGTATGCCTTACGTCTTCGTCCTCCAACTGGCAATATACGCATCTGGCCTCGGTTGTTTTCCCTATCTTCTTCAGAAACGAACGGTAGTAACCGTGCCCCGTCAGAAATTGCGTTAGGTAATAGCCTACATCTCCGTGATTCCTCTCGATCCATTGACCTACATTGCCAATAAGAGTAGCTGTCCATCTTCCTTTGGTTTCCTGGTCCCACCTCCTCTGCCAATCACGTAGCGTTCCTTCGCGTTCCTCCTTTTTGGTTGACTGTGGTGTACTCTCGCCCTTCCGACGAAATATTCGCTGACGTTCATCGGCCAATATATCTATCGGGATGACACCGGCAATGACTTGGGCAGCAGCACCCGACACCGTCCTATATGCACTGCAGATCCGTAGCGCTCCTCTTCTCTGCACTGCCTCCATTCTCTTTCTATATTTTTGGACACGGAGTGCCTCGGCCCACACTTCGGCTCCATAGAGCATGATGGCATCCGCAGTTCGCATCAGGAGTTTCCTTTTTGCTGCAGATGGTCCTCCAATATTAGCCATCAGCCTACTCAAGCTTGTAACTACTTTTGCAGCCTTGTCCGCCGCTTTGCAAATATGGTTCCAGAAAGTGAGCTTCCTGTCTAGCATGACTCCCAGATACCTTACTGCTTCTGTTGCTACGATGGGCTGGTCCCCAACTTGCATTGTCACGCTTCTGTCTATTCGTTTTGTAGTAAGGAGTACAATTTCTGTCTTTTGGACAGCCAACAACAGGGATCGGGACTCCATCCATTCCATAATCCTCCTCATTGCTTGGTTCAGCTTGAACTGAAGGAACTCTATTGTGCGTGCGATTATCACGATGACAACATCGTCCGCATATCCCACCAGAAACACACCCTCCGGCATTGCAATGCGCAGGATCCCATCATAATTGATGTTCCACAGGTCCGCCCCCAGTACCGAGCCTTGAGCCGCTCCTGAGGTGATCCTCTTCCTGCGATTTCCTTCACGTGTATGGAATGTGACCCACCGCTCTGACAGATAGTCCTGTAACACTCTGTAGAGGTACACCGGTATTCGGAAGTCATCTTTAAGGGCTTTCAATATATCTCGCCACCTTGCCGAATTGAAAGCATTCCTCACGTCGAGAGTGACAGCCATACAAAGATTCCGTGACCAGTGGTTCCCTGTCCTCACTGCCTTTGCTGCTGTTACCACCTCATCTATCGCATTGATAGTCGATCGACCTGTAGTGAAGCCGTACTGTCTTGGCGACAACCCTCCAGCTTCTGCCACGGCATCCAATGTTCTTTGTTTAAGAAGCTTCTCATAGAGCTTGCCAGCTGTGTCAAGCATACACAAAGGTCTATGAGCTGATGCTGTACTTGGGTCTCCCTTACCTTTCCCTATGAGAACGAGGTTGGCTACCTTCCACTGCTCCGGAAAAATTCCTTCTACAAGGCATGCGTTATACATGTCGAGCAGCACATCTGGGTGAGTCTGGGCTACCATCTTCAAGGTCTCGACTGGGATCCCATCCGGTCCTGGGGCCTTCTTATTCCGCATGGATTTTGCCGCCTTCTGCAGTTCGTCCTTAGTGAAAAGGGGTATCTCATCAGGTGTTACTTCGATTTGTGCCCGTTCCTCCAAGTCATGTGTCGGGAAAAGTTCCTCCACTATCCTTTCCTTGACCTCCGTGGGCATTTCCAAAGTGGAGTCCGCCCCTTTGAGTTTTTGGAGGACGAGTTTGTTCCCCAACCCCCATGGATCATTCTCCACATCCTCACAGAGCTCCTTCCACTTCTGGGCTTTGCTTTTGGCTATTGCAATACCTAGGACTCTCCTAGCTACTCTGTACTGCTCCGTTTTCAGGTGAAAGTCAGCAGTATTCCTTCTGGCTCTTTGTGCTAGCCTCCTGAGTCTGAAACAGTTCTTCCTCAGATCCGCTATCCCTTGATTCCACCAGTATGCCGGGCGTCGGTCTCGCATCACTGATTTCTTCGGCATGGAGCTCTCACATGCCCTGGTTAACAGAGACATGGTTGCTGCTACCAACAGCATCGCAAGAGGTCCTCCCCCTAATCTCTGCTTTATTCTTTGAAGAGCTCCTTTACCCATCTGGATCATGGTGTCAAATATGTCTCTATCCAGTCTTTCTACATTCCACCGAGGGAGCGGAGACATCTCTTGCCCTGGTTGTGGTTCCCCTGTCTGGTACTGAATATACTGGTGGTCACTCGCAGAGTAATCTTCCAGCACCTGCCATGTGTTAATCTGACCTGCAAGCCTCTCAGAGCCCATTGTGATGTCAGGTATGGTACTCCTATACCCAGCTCTTCGGAAAGTTGGCACCTCCCCTCTATTGATAATTACCAAACCGAGTCTTGCCACCAACTCCATAACCCGTCGGCCCCTGCTGTCTGGGTCAGGTTCACCCCATTCCACGGCCTTGGCATTAAAATCACCTGCCACCAGCACTTCTCCCCTCGTACTACGAACTTCGTCCTCTAAGTATGCCAGTCTCGCTTCGAAATCGGCGATTGGCTCATTTGGTGTAAGGTAACAACTAAAGTACGTCACCCCCTTACTCCTAATCCAAACGTAGCCAGAGCCTGCTCCCTTTGCCTCAATTGGGACTACGGATCTGTTGACTACCCAAATGGCTGCTGTGCCTGATGGGTCCGCGATCCAGTCTGGCACCTTGTTGCCATAGTTGTACTGCTCGCTAATTATTATCATGTCAGCACCTTTTTCCCGGGCAATTTGATCCATTAGGGAGCTTGCTGTCCTACTCCTGTTGAGATTTATCTGAAGGATCTTCATTATCGCTTGCTTGCCTTTTTCAAGGCTCTCTCCTGGTCAATAGCTTTCCGATACGCTTCGCATCCTTTTCTTCCTGCCACATGACTCGTTGAGGCCACCCCAAGTTCTTCACACAGTGGACACACTGGTGTCGCTGTGCATGTGGCTCCAGTGTGTCCATCACTGAGGGGTTCTTGGCAACGGAAACACTTCTTCGTGCGATCCTCCCCTGTGCATCGCCTCGCTATATGCCCGTATCCCAGGCACTTGTAGCATCTGGCTACTTCTATGCGTCTTCTGAGTCTACAGTTAATCCAGCCGACTCTGAGCTTTCCACTTTCCATGAGCTTGTTTGCATCTCTGCTAGAGAGCTCTACAATGGCTAGCACCTGTGATCGGCTATTTGGTTTGGTCAAGTTTACTTTTAGCTCACCCGTTGGCTTGCCAAGCTTCTGTTCAATTGCCTTTGCCACTTCTTCCGCTGTAGCCAGGCAATCCAGGTCTCGCACTTCAATGGGTTCCCTTGGAGTCAGGTCTCTTATTTGATCTGTTCCTACAGCATCCTCCACAGCCTTCCTAAATTCCTCCGGTATTTTTGCCGCACCGCTCATTTCGAGCATGACGTCTCCCTTTGCAGTCTTTCTGATCGCTCGGATCTCAGTGTTGGTGACTGAGGGGTCCACGCCTTCCTTCAGCTTTTGTAGCACCACAGAGTAAGGGAGATCTTGCGTGACTTTAATGACAAGAGCGTCTGGTCTCTGGCTTCGTCCCTTTTTTTCTTGTTGCTTCTGCTTCTTCTTTTTAACCGTCTCCTCTTGAAGTTTTTTCTTCTTCTTTTCTTCCTCCTCTTCTTTTTTCTTTTTGTTCACAAGGTCTTCCTCCCATTGCTTGGCATCATCAACTCTCTTATTCGCCCTCTCTTCTCTTTTCTTGGCCTTGTCCGTTCTCATCTGCACCTCACACTCTTTTTCCTTGGCTTTCTCAGCTTCCTTCTTCCGGACTTCCTGTGACAGTAACCATTCGCGCTTCTTCCTACCCTGCGCTGTGGCGCTGAGAGACCCAATACTAGATGCACGTGTCCTGCCTGAGGCAGCTGTTGAGTCGGACAGCTCATCGTCTCCCGTATCCGAGGTGCTGTCATCCTGCCTGCCTCGGGGCCTCTTCCTAGTGCCTCCTTTTCCTTCTTTGGACGGGGACCAGTGTTCGCTCATTTTCTCGAGCTTCCCCTGGAGGGTACTCTGCTTTCGAGCTTGAGACCTTAGGGCGTCAATTGCCTCTTGCACCTCTCTTAGCCCGCTCTTAACCGTCTGACTTATGTTGGGCTGCCTCTTTGTTGCAATGAGCATTTCCTTTATGGCTATCTCCATGCCAATTATGTTTTTCTCCATCTCTTTGGTGAGTTGGCTGTACTCCTGCCATGTCCTCTCCTGTTCTGAGCTTTTGCTAGCTTTTTGTTCCTCGTCTGTTCTAGTTCCCACAGCATCCCCATGTAGGACTTTACCTCCAAGGTCAGTATTAGATTTCACCTCTCCTTTCTTTTGGTTATTAGATGACATTATCTTGATACATTTACCAGCGCATCGTGCATGGAGGAGGGGGTTGGAATAGCTGGGCACGGGTACACCCACGAGTGCAGCAATCCCGTAGGTATTGCCTACTCCTCGACCCCAGTACTCTGGGGACCCAGCCTCCACTTAGCAGGAACCGGGATACCAGACGTTCCTGACTCCCCCGCAGCAGTGCGGAGCCCGACCTCCGCACTCACCGCGCACTACCTGATCAGGGTCCCGAAGGGGCTGGCTCCTGACGCACGGGACCGACAAACACCTCGGCAGAGCAAGCTCACATCAGCCTTCCACAGCCAGCAGGGGGACCACCCCTAGTTGCTGTTTTCAGCACTCCCAGTGATGCCGGCCCGCTGCCAATCGATAATGACCTTGACAGGGAACCCCTACAAGGTATCCCCAGGGACGGTAACCCTGGGGTGTGTACTGTGAGTGTGCTTATGTCAGTGTGAGTGTAGGTGTGTACTGTTCTGGTGGTTGTGTGCAGTGTACTGAACTCAGGAACCCGGGGGTGCGTTAGGCCCCAGCAACCATGCACAATAGTTGCCCCCTGCGGGGAAAATAATAATAATAATAATAATAATAATAATAATAATAATAATAATAATAATAATAATAATAATAATAATAATAATAATCTCAGCTTAAATGCTGCATCCAGAGTGCCCAGACCATCAGGGCGGTCTCTGGAATTAGCCCCTTCTGGTTCCTGGTGAAGGGTGAAAGGCAGCAAGGTGAAGCCAGGGGCCCTCAACGCAGCAGCCCTGCGACCTGGCTAGGGTGGCCATGGCTAACTCCCATGTTCACCCGAAACTACACTCTGTTCCCAACAGCAGAAGAGGAACCACCGATCGATCAACGGGGGCAGGGGGACGGCAGGCGTCCCCCTCAGAAAGACATACCGGCGCGGAAACGGCCGGAGGGTTTAGTGGTCGATCCGGCCCTTCTCATGATCGGGGCGCGGGCACCTCTAGGAGCCTGCGCCCCCGTGCTGGTGGAGTTGGGGTGGCTTTACAGCCCCCTCCCCTTCCAGCCACTAGTCGGGGCACCCGGACTACATGGACCAGAGAAATGAATGAGTTCCTTGTCCGGGTGTACTTCGAGATCACTGATGGAGGAGCTGAGACTGGCGGACATCGACAAGAACTGCATGAAAGATTTGTCTGCCAGTACCCCCAGTACTCGCATCTCACCAGGCAAGTTGTGTCGGGGCAGCTGCATGCGGTGATGACAAAGCGGAGACTCAGTAGCCGAACAGTAGACAGGATTCGGCAGGAAGTGCTGGAGGCACCTGAGTCTCCGGACGAGGCAGAGCAGGCCACTGTGGCAGAGGGCGGTGATGAGGGCAGTGATGGGGGCGAACAGCCTGAGGGTCCGTTGGCAGAACCACCAGCCGACCTCACTCCTGTTGAGGGGGTGGGAGTGGATGAGGCCTACCACCCGGAATGGGAGCTTGCTTTTGGTCAGGCTCTTGCTGAGTTCCGGGGGATGGCTCTTGAGTTTCGCCCAGTCCTTCCTCGTTGGAGGACTAGTGGCGAGACAACCCGGATCCTTGGCTGTGTGGATGCCCTGATTGGGGAGCAGCTGAGTGATGGTGTGGGCCTGCGGGAAATCTCTGATCTCCTGTTCTGTGGGGCGGTCACTGTGGCCCGTCTCCACGGAGAGCAGGTTCCGCCTGTTGGCAGACTGCCCTGTCAGGGAGGGCGTGGTTCCACAGAGCCGCCATGGCTTCGCAGGTTAGATGCAAAAATTAAGGGCCTGCGAGCTAATATTGCGCGGCTTAGCCAGCGTGTTGCGGGTTGCCGAGGTCGGAGGCTAGACCGAAGGATCTTGGCAGTCACCCGTCGATATGCTGGGGTGGGTACAACCACGCCTGCGGAGCTCATAGATCACTTGAAGATCACATTAGCCGCCGTGCGGAAGCGTGCTCAGCGCTACCGTAAGAACTATCGGCGCTCCCGCGACAACCGGCTGTTTGCTCGTAGCGAAAAGGGTTTCTACCGTTCCCTTCATCAGGAGGATACGGTCGTCACCAATCCGCCCAGCCCTGGAGGGCTGAGGGACTACTGGGCTGGAATCTGGTCCGCCCCAGTGTCCTATAACGAGCAGGCAGCCTGGATTCGTGCGGAGAGTGATTCTATGAGGAACTGCCCATCCATGGTCCCCATCGAAATCACTGCTGAGGACGTGTCGCAGGCCATTGCCGATCTTGCCAGCTGGAGGGCACCCGGACCGAGTAAGCTGCAAAACTTCTGGCTCAAAAAGTTCAAGTCTGCCCATGCTGCTCTTGCGGGGGCTTTCTTGGAGGCCATAAGGCGACCATCTGAGTTCCCTGAGGAGTTCTGTATGGGCCTGACGCAGCTTATCTCGAAGGGGGGCCCTACCACAGACCCGGCCTGTTTTCGGCCGATCACCTGTCTGTCGGTGGAATACAAGCTCCTTACAGCTGTACTTTGCAGAAAGCTCAGCGACCACCTTGAGCTCCACGGCATCCTGGCCGATGAGCAGAAAGGATGTGTTCGGGGCTCTATGGGCTGTAGGGAGCAGCTTACCATTGACGGGGTGGTTATGGGTCTGGCGAGGCGAAGGCACTTGGACCTCTACACGTCCTACATCGACTATGCCAAGGCGTTCGACAGTGTGCCTCACTCATGGATCTTGAGGGTGCTGGAAATGTACAAGGTTGACAAGCATCTTGTCAGCCTGCTCCGTTGCCTCATGAGCGAGTGGCGTACTCGGCTCCAGCTTCGTACTTCTTCTGGGTTAATGGATGCGGGGGAGATAAGGGTGATGCGTGGCATATTTCAGGGGGACTCTTTGAGCGCCCTGCTGTTCTGTGTTGCGCTGAACCCCCTTTCCCGTAGCCTCCAGAGGAGTCAAGTGGGCTGGAAGCTGAAGTACTTCCAAGGTGGACGAGACCGTCTCACAATAGTTAGCCACTTGCTCTATATGGATGATCTGAAGCTGTTTGCCTCTACCAGGCGTCAGTTGGATTACCTTCTGCGTCTGACTGAGGAGTTTAGTACAGACATCCATATGAGGTTTGGAGTCGATAAATGCAGGCTCAGCACCCTCAAGCATGGCCAGTTTGCGGAGGTTGAGCCATTTTTGCTTCGATCATCCGCCTCCTCAATCGATTCCCTGGAGGAGGGTCAGTGTTACAAGTACTTAGGGTACGCAGAGGCTGCCGGCCTTGACCATGGTTCCATCAAGCGGACTCTGACTGAGAGGTTTCGCTCGAGACTTCGGGCACTTCTCAAGTCAGGTCTCAACTCCCGCAACATGGTCAGGGCCATTCACATCTATGCAGCCTCCCTGCTGACATACTCGTTTGGGGTTGTGAAGTGGCGCGACTCGGAGCTTGCTTCCCTGGACCGCCTAGTCAGGACTCAATCGACTGCCTTCCGGGCTCATCACCCCAAGTCGGCAGTTGAGAGAGTCACGCTTCCACGCGGTGTTGGGGGTCGGGGATTCCCTGACATCTCCAACCTCTGCTATCGGCAGGCGGGCGGGCTTCGGGAGTACTTTCTTGGTCGCGTTACCGTCAGCCCCATTGCGAACGCAGTTTGTCAGGTGGACGAGGGCATTACCCCCCTCAGTCTGTGCGTGCCCAATGCTGACCCTCTTGGGAAAGTGGTTGAGGATGTGGCCAAAGGTGAGGCCTGGGGAGCGAAGGAGCTGCATGGGCGATTCCGCTCACAGCTCCTGTCCCCCACTGTCGACAGCTCTGCCTCTTGCAGATGGTTGGTGACTGGTTCCCTGTATGTCGAAACCGAAGGGTTCATGATCGCCATACAGGACCAGGTCGTGGCGACCCGCAACTACCGAAAGTATATCATCCGGCAAGCTGGAGTACAGGACGTGTGTCGCATTTGTCGAGCCACTGGTGAGACAATAGATCACGTCCTGGCGGGTTGCCCGGCCCTTGCTCCCACCAAGTACCTGTATAGGCACAACATCGTGGCGCGTATAGTCCATCAAGAGCTGGCCTTAAAGCACGCTCTCGTTCAGGACAGGACGCGCTACTTCCAGTATGAGCCAGTCAGGTACTTGGAGAATGAAAATTACAAGATGTATTGGGACAAGGAGCTACCGACCGATCTGCCAATCACCGCGCGCCGGCCTGATATTGTCCTTGTGAACAAGGCGGAGGGAACGACCTACCTAATTGACATCTCTGTACCTCTCACATCAAACCTCGAAGCCAAGCACAGGGAGAAGGTAAATAAGTATTTATCCCTTGCTAACGAGATAAGGACGATGTGGGAGCAGGAGGTGGTACGGATCGTTCCCGTGGTCTTGTCTGCCACCGGGGTGATACCCAAGAAACTCCATGAAAGTTTGAGGATTCTTGGGTTGCCCGGTGGACTTTACGAGGACATGCAGAAGGCCGTGCTGATTGCCTCGTGTAGCCTGGTGAGGGAGTTTTTGGGGGAGGCTATTATGCCCGACCACTGAGCCCTCCACATGCACTTGCGGGTGGGAATAGGCTCTTGGGCCCCCCACTCGCGTCACCCCCGTGGCACTTTTTACCCCCCACGGGTGATGACCACCAAATAATAATAATAATAATAATAATAATAATAATAATAATAATAATAATAATAATAATAATAATAATAATAATAATAATAATAATAATAATAATAATAATAATAATAATAATAATAATAATAATAATAATAATAATAAGGGTTTCTACCGTTCCCTTCATCAGGAGGATACGGTCGTCACCAATCCGCCCAGCCCTGGAGGGCTGAGGGACTACTGGGCTGGAATCTGGTCCGCCCCAGTGTCCTATAACGAGCAGGCAGCCTGGATTCGTGCGGAGAGTGATTCTATGAGGAACTGCCCATCCATGGTCCCCATCGAAATCACTGCTGAGGACGTGTCGCAGGCCATTGCAGATCTTGCCAGCTGGAGGGCACCCGGACCGAGTAAGCTGCAAAACTTCTGGCTCAAAAAGTTCAAGTCTGCCCATGCTGCTCTTGCGGGGGCTTTCTTGGAGGCCATAAGGCGACCATCTGAGTTCCCTGAGGAGTTCTGTATGGGCCTGACGCAGCTTATCTCGAAGGGGGGCCCTACCACAGACCCGGCCAGTTTTCGGCCGATCACCTGTCTGTCGGTGGAATACAAGCTCCTTACAGCTGTACTTTGCAGAAAGCTCAGCGACCACCTTGAGCTCCACGGCATCCTGGCCGATGAGCAGAAAGGATGTGTTCGGGGCTCTATGGGCTGTAAGGAGCAGCTTACCATTGACGGGGTGGTTATGGGTCTGGCGAGGCGAAGGCACTTGGACCTCTACACGTCCTACATCGACTATGCCAAGGCGTTCGACAGTGTGCCTCACTCATGGATCTTGAGGGTGCTGGAAATGTACAAAGTTGACAAGCATCTTGTCAGCCTGCTCCGTTGCCTCATGTGCGAGTGGCGTACTCGGCTCCAGCTTCGTACTTCTTCTGGGTTAATGGATGCGGGGGAGATAAGGGTGATGCGTGGCATATTTCAGGGGGACTCTTTGAGCGCCCTGCTGTTCTGTGTTGCGCTGAACCCCCTTTCCCGTAGCCTCCAGAGGAGTCAAGTGGGCTGGAAGCTGAAGTACTTCCAAGGTGGACGAGACCGTCTCACAATAGTTAGCCACTTGCTCTATATGGATGATCTGAAGCTGTTTGCCTCTACCAGGCATCAGTTGGATTACCTTCTGCGTCTGACTGAGGAGTTTAGTACAGACATCCATATGAGGTTTGGAGTTGATAAATGCAGGCTGAGCACCCTCAAGCATGGCCAGTTTGCGGAGGTTGAGCCATTTTTGCTTCGATCATCTGCCTCCTCAATCGATTCCCTGGAGGAGGGTCAGTGTTACAAGTACTTAGGGTACGCAGAGGCTGCCGGCCTTGACCATGGTTCCATCAAGCGGACTCTGACTGAGAGGTTTCGCTCGAGACTTCGGGCACTTCTCAAGTCAGGTCTCAACTCCCGCAACATGGTCAGGGCCATTCACATCTATGCAGCCTCCCTGCTGACATACTCGTTTGGGGTTGTGAAGTGGCGCGACTCGGAGCTTGCTTCCCTAGACCGCCTAGTCAGGACTCAATCGACTGCCTTCCGGGCTCATCACCCCAAGTCGGCAGTTGAGAGAGTCACGCTTCCACGCAGTGTTGGGGGTCGGGGATTCCCTGACATCTCCAACCTCTGCTATCGGCAGGCGGGCGGGCTTCGGGAGTACTTTCTTGGTCGCGTTACCGTCAGCCCCATTGCGAACGCAGTTTGTCAGGTGGACGAGGGCATTACCCCCCTTAGTCTGTGCGTGCCCAATGCTGACCCTCTTGGGAAAGTGGTTGAGGATGTGGCCAAAGGTGAGGCCTGGGGAGGGAAGGAGCTGCATGGGCGATTCCGCTCACAGCTCCTGTCCCCCACTGTCGACAGCTCTGCCTCTTGCAGATGGTTGGTGACTGGTTCCCTGTATGTCGAAACCGAAGGGTTCATGATCGCCATACAGGACCAGGTCGTGGCGACCCGCAACTACCGAAAGTATATCATCCGGCAAGCTGGAGTACAGGACGTGTGTCGCATTTGTCGAGCCACTGGTGAGACAATAGATCACGTCCTGGCGGGTTGCCCGGCCCTTGCTCCCACCAAGTACCTGTATAGGCACAACGTGGTGGCGCGTATAGTCCATCAAGTGCTGGCCTTAAAGCACGCTCTCGTTCAGGACAAGACGCGCTACTTCCAGTATGAGCCAGTCAGGTACTTGGAGAATGAAAATTACAAGATGTATTGGGACAAGGAGCTACCGACCGATCTGCCAATCACCGCACGCCGGCCTGATATTGTCCTTGTGAACAAGGCGGAGGGAACGACCTACCTAATTGACATCTCTGTACCTCTCACATCAAACCTCGAAGCCAAGCACAGGGAGAAGGTAAATAAGTATTTATCCCTTGCTAACGAGATAAGGACGATGTGGGAGCAGGAGGTGGTACGGATCGTTCCCGTGGTCTTGTCTGCCACCGGGGTGATACCCAAGAAACTCCATGAAAGTTTGAGGATTCTTGGGTTGCCCGGTGGACTTTACGAGGACATGCAGAAGGCCGTGCTGATTGCTTCGTGTAGCCTGGTGAGGGAGTTTTTGGGGGAGGCTATTATGCCCGACCACTGAGCCCTCCACATGCACTTGCGGGTGGGAATAGGCTCTTGGGCCCCCCACTCGCGTCACCCCGTGGCACTTTTTACCCCCCACGGGTGATGACCACCAAATAATAATAATAACATCATCCGGCAAGCTGGAGCACAGGACGTGTGTCGCATTTGTCGAGCCACTGGTGAGACAATAGACCACCTCCTGGCGGGTTGCCCGGCCCTTGCTCCCACCAAGTACCTGTATAGGCACAACATGGTGGCGCGTATAGTCCATCAAGAGCTAGTTCCGGGGTCCATGCGATTGGGCGGCGGTCGTGTTTTTTCGATGGTTGGGGATGGCGTCAACGAGGGGTTTTTGATAATGAGCGGCATGTTCGGTATGGTGGCGTTAGAAGTGAGTTATGAGCATTCTAGGGAATCTTCGGAGCTCAGTGAAGGTCTGCGGGCATGGGAACTGTCATAAGGAGTTGACCTTTGCTGCAAGTCGCGTGATTCCTTGTGCGTTGACAAAGTGCCTTAGACATATGACGGATTGTTGTGGTATGAGGCATTTGGATTTGTTAATTGCTAAGCCTTCCACGCGGAATATGTCTAGGACATGTTGGAGGTGGTTGTAGTGCTGTTCGGCTGAGGGGGAGGCGATCAAACATCATCTAGAAACCAAAAGACATAGGGAAGGCCACGGAGGATCTGATCCATGTACCGCTGTCATGTCTGGGCCGCGTTGCGGACGCCGAACCCCATTTTTAGGTACTCAGATAGTCCAAAAGGCGTGATGATGGCGGTTTTCGGCACATCCGGCAGGTAAATGTCGATATGGTGGAACTCCCAGGAAATGGCGAGGTTGGAAAAGATGGTGGCACCGTTGGAGGTGGGATGAGAAGTCACGGAGGTGAGACAGATAATGTAGGGTTTCCAAGGATAGGCACCCGAAATTCCCTCAATATGGGACATTTCCCTAAAAAGTGGCACACGTCCCCTTTAGCACCCCAGTTGCGCAGTTAACTTTCTTTCCTCTCTCTAATTCCATTTAGGATACAATTTATATTCAATAGCCCGGCCCTAATCCTCATAATCCACCGAGTGGATTAGAAATCAAGCGTACCTCTGCTATCAGGAGTGATATCAGCACCATAGTCTACCAGGTGTCAGCGATCTACACTAGGAACAATATGTTTCAGTAATTGGTGTCAAATTGACATTAACACCAGCTATCCTAACAATATGTTCCAGTATTTGGTGTCAAATTGACATTAACACTAGCTATCCTATCCACTATATCACTTTTATGTTCGCTGAACACTTTTGCCTCATCTACTAGACAATCGCCAGGCCTTGAGAACTTGCGAGATAATTTCTCCCACTCCGAAAACCAGAGAACCCTCCTTCTAATTACTTCGTTGGAGACAGTTTTCGGGAATCTAGTATCTAACATCTTTAACACATTCGCAACGTCCCTGAGGTGAAGCAAGATGGTGTGACACAGGACAGTACGTACGTTGGTCTCCAGAACCATGATATAATTGGGCGTGTTTGCTGGCATGAAGAAAAATATCGTAAGGAACAGGTGCCTTAGAACCTGTTCTGCAGCATCAAAATCTTGACATCCCCAAACCTGGCCCACGTAGCATAATTGATCAATTAAATGGCGGCGTCAAAAACCTTCATTTTTCTCAAATGGGACGGACGGGGACATAATAATGCCTGACCAGATAGTTATAGTTATGGTCACAGCAAA
The DNA here is from genome assembly GCA_954871275.1 of Leptopterna dolabrata. Classification (NCBI taxonomy): domain Eukaryota; kingdom Metazoa; phylum Arthropoda; class Insecta; order Hemiptera; family Miridae; genus Leptopterna; species Leptopterna dolabrata. The sequence continues at coordinate 43,677 of CATPAC010000078.1, read as the reverse complement.
CCTCAATTTTCTAGTCGGATTCCATTCGACGACCATCCAGCTGCTCTGAGTTTGGTGTTGGAGTTGGGCGGGGACACGAGGAAAGGGTATCAAATATATAATTTTATGATTAAATGTCTAAAAATGAAACAATCGACCGAATGAAAAGTAGGGGAAAAGTGCGGGGCATCGGTCATCAGTCCCAAACTGCCAGCACTGTCCTGTATAATTTTACGAACTGAACACTTTTCTTTTTTCGTTGTTATTTATACCCTAGTGGCCATGTTCAGTTCGCCAATACAGCTGTATGTACTCCAGTTTCTTCCATGTCTACACTATATGGGAGTATTATTCTTATTTATTCTTTTTAATCTTCCTTATGAGGCACCCTTTAAATCTTTGCACGTATGCAATGGTGAAAATATATGGTTGTGGTGGTGGTGTGCAATGGCGGTCCATTTTTGTAAACTTGTGACAGAGTGTGACAGTAAGTGGTGGTGGACCCTCGAGAGTCCCCCTCTATACCAGCGAGACTATCACCGGTTAAGAAGGGATATCGATTAGGCTTCCACCAAGCGAACCCGTCTCCACCGGAAGAACAAACAACTCGAGAACAGCCACACTGTCACACTCCTCCCCACATGACATACTTCTGGGTAGCAGAAGTATGACAGGGAAAAGGGGGAATGAAAAGTAGTATGAAGTTCTGGAACAACTTCAAGGTGACTAACCTCCGTGGTAATGGTACTACCCTAATAATCTTTACTGGTGGAGAACAAAGCTCCTACATACGAGTATTGGCAGAGAAAAAATGTTGTCAGAGGTTGTTGTCCAGTGAATTGTGTTCATCTGGGCAACCTCTAGGTGATCAACCTCCATCGTTAGGAAGGAACAACTATTGGGACTTGTAAATTGGAACACAGCATTAATCGCCTTCAAATGAGCTCAGTATATTTTAATTATATTAACACCCCGAAGGGTGAAAGGGGGTGGGGAAGTCAATAGATTTATGTATCATCAAAGGGACAGGTTGTTTGTAAAGGAATCCTTCTGGAAACCTTTGGGCTTATCCTTCTGGAAATCCCACAAAAAGTGGATGGAGTATGGTGAATTACTCAGCGCATACTACCAAACCACGCTCTGCTACCATGTGACAGAGTGTGACAGTAAGTGGCGGTGGACCCTCGAAAGTCTCCCCTCTATACCAGCGAGATTATCACCGGTTAAGATGGGATATCGATTAGGCTTCCACCAAGCGACCCCGTCTCCACCGGAAGAAAAAACAACTCGAGAACAGCCACACAGTCACAAACTTCATCAAGTGCAATTCAGAGCTCAACCCGTACCTACCTCCCAACTTCAGCTCATAATGGCCGTTCATTCGTTTTCTTATGGGCGTTGCAACGATTTATGATTGCGCATGTTGCAGTGCAGTTTTGATCAACAAATTCTCAAGGGGCATCCAGATCCCACCCCCAAACGTAACCCTCGACGATCAGCTTACTACGCAGGACTTTTCTTCCATATAGTGTTATGATCATAGCAAGGATTTCTCATTTGTGGGTACGGAAAAGAAAGGTACAGTCCAATCTGCGGATACTCTGACAGTCGGACGGAAGGCTCGGAACCAAATTTTTCGAACCTTGGCGCGTTAATATATTCATATTAACCCCCCAGCGCCGGACCATCGTGGAATGAATTACTTCATTGTGCGAGGCCTACCTGCTGTTATAAAGTGCGTGTGTGGTCCTCGTTTTGCGTTAACGACTGTTATAAAAATTGTCATTATTCTTTGCCTGCATTTCTAGCCTCTATTTACCTATTGCGTTCCTTTTAGCGAATTTTCGAAGAAAAGGAAGCTATTGTTCTCGGTCCAAAATTTTTAAAACTCGAATTTCCGAAAGATTTTTATACCAAAATCCGTTTCAGACCATCCTGAATTCACTACCGAAAGACACCAAAAATTATATGTATATGTATATATTTATATATATATTTATGCCGACGACGCTGAGTGCGAAACGTTCAGACGTAGTGTAAGTTTCTTTCTGTGTCCTCTTTTTGTGTCCGATGTTATAAACAAATATTTATATATTTATATATATATTTATATATTTATATATTTATATATGTATGTGTCATTCCAGACGATAACTCTCGACAGAATTGAGATAAAAAGTTCAAATTTGCACGAAAAATCTGTCTTGGCAATCGACAGGCTAAGTTCGTAGATGGGTAGAATCGGGTCACTCTAAGGGGGAGTTTTGGGAAGTTTTAGGGGGGGAAAATTACCCATAAATTCCCAAAATGAAACAGTCTGACAAGTGACACCTCATTTTAAAGGTTTTTGTACGCTGAACACGATGGTGAAATCAGAATTGCGATATCTCACTCCGTTCTCAAACTGGAGCACTTTGAAGATGAAGGAACGTGGTTATTTCTTGAGATAAAACAGTTTTACATAAAATCAGTTATTTCTTCGAAAATTCGCTCTTATAGCCATGCTGCATGACTGTGGTTTTTTTAATACAAGTTGTATAACACCAGCGAGTTGTAGCTCCTTGTCCCTTGCTCCACTAAAAGGTAAATCACGAGTGGGCATTGTGATTTGGGGGACAACCTTTTTTCTCTCTCTCACTCACTCTCTCTCACTCTCTCTCTCTCTCTCTCTCTCTCTCTCTCTCTCTCTCTCTCACTCTCTCTCTCTCTCTCTCTCTCTCTCTCTCTCTCTCTCTCTCTCTCTCTCTCTCTCTCTCTCCGGAAGCGATCACAGGGCTTCCGTTCCTTTCTTAGACTCGGTAGCAATCTACAAAATAATTTCTTGTCGTTTTTTGACGTGCTTGAAAAATCATATACAGATATAGGTAATGTACCTACCACTAAAACTGGGTAGGTAAAAGTTGTATCTCAATTGTATCATCAATCGCACCTTTGAGGTTCTTTCGTACATTCACTCCTGATCTCAAGTGTAGGAAAAACATACATCAGAGCTCTGGCCATGCAGGCTTGTTAGGATGAGCAAAGATTATCCTTGACTCCGATTTCCCTTTCATCTAATTGAACTTTCCCACTTTTTATAATTCGCCGGCTGCCGCCGCCGCGTTCAGCCGACACACCGGTTGCATTGTTTGAGGTTACAGTCATGTTCCGTTCTATGCTTTCGAGATCCCAAAAATCGATAACAATGGCCTACTAGCGAAACCGATGGTTAGTATAAACATCCTGTAAGCACGATTACCTACTTATATTAACGTTGGTAGGTAATTGAATAAATATCGGGAGAAATTCGTGCTAATCAAAGAACACATACAAACATACAAAAGAATGTGGGTACTACCTAGGCTACCGTGCGGTAAGCCCAGGTTTCGGCGCGGCGGAGGGGGTACGGTCCTCTCCTTAGTCCCTGTAATAATTTAAATAACCATCTAGGTAAGTTAGAAGGGATTTATTTAATGCAGGGACGAGAAAGTTATCCAAACAGTCACAATAAGAGCATTAGGAGCAATGGGAGCTATTTGTATATATTAGCAAACGGAAGGCCAATTTCAATAGGTAACAATTTTTTTCCCTCAAAAATGGGTGGTTCAGACTTGGGTTTTGCGGCTCAAAAATTGCTGAAAATCAGTAAAAAGGCTAATGGTATACCTAAAAAATTCAAATTTACCCCCAGTTCTATGAAAAACATTGAAATGATATCAATGTTTTGTGATTTGATAGTAGGTTAAAACCGTGCCAACAATTTGGGGGTTTGTGGTGATCAAGATAAATACTAAAATTTGGAAAGTGAGTTTGGAGCTTTTATTGGCAGGTATCTGAGGAGGCCGTTAGTAGCATAATCGGTGGTCTGAGAGGAGTTTACTCGTTTACTTTTTTTAATTTTTTTTCATAGTTATTTAATCAGGTCTTGGAAGGTGAGGAGCCAGAGGAGTGGTGTATTAAATATTTAGCAATCCACAAACAAGGTGATAAGAAGAACCTGAATAATTACCGCGGTATAAGTGTAATGGCATCAATTGGTCGACTCCTCAGCAAGGCCTTGAATAATCGGCCTGAAAATCATCAGGGAAACGTATCTGAGCTCCAAGCTAGATTCACTGGTGGCAGGTCCTGTCTTGATAACTTCTTTATCCTGAGACGATGGCAGAGAAAATGGCTGCCAAAGGCCAGCCACTCCACTTGGTATACACAGATCTGGAGAAGGCTTATGATTCTGTTCCTGTTAACCGTTTATGGCCATGCAGAAGCATGTTGGTATACAGGGAGAAACCTGGGCACTAACTGAGAAACGAAACAAAAGCTCTGCGCCGTAGTGATGGACGGCCTTTGGCGCAGTTGTCGAGTCTCGAAATTACGAAGGGTTCGCAATGAGACTATTCGGAAGAGAATCGATCAGAAGGAAACTGTTATCGATCGACTTGAGATGAACGCCCTGCAGTGGTAAGACCATGTGAGAGGAATGCTGGAAGAAATAGAGCCAAAGATGGTGTTCGGATGGTCTCCAAAAGGTCGGCGCAAACGAGAGAGGCCAAGGAAGATATGTAGAGGCGGAGTGGTGTTCTCCATGCGGCAGTGGTGTCGGGATTTAACAAGCAACCCCTGAAAGCCTTAAGAAGTAAAAAGTAGTAAATATTTGTATCACAATAAATATTGTTAGAAATGAACTAGTAATACTATTCGAAATTACAGTAGATACCTGCTAATTAGGAAATGTATCTAGGTGATGGTCACATAAAATGGATGAAGCTAGTAAATGAGAACAGTTCCAGTGCAGCACCTATGTATGTAGAAGGGAAAGATGAGAAATGTGAGAAAACAGTTACTGTGACAGTGACTCTAGAAAAAGTGACAAGAGATCAGAAGCAGTTATAACGTAACGAGAAGTCATGAACTCCTCGATGAGTCAGGATTGGCTGGGAATGTTGGAACCCACTCGCAAGATCTTGTCCATCGCCTCCGATTTCCTACACAAAAGAATGGTTATATCATTTGATTTTGCGTTATTTCTCTCCCCCTCCAGGAATACAACAACCGATTTGGCGCTCGTCAATGTCGCCTATTCCATCGAGATAAGATTAGGACTACTCTTATCTCGATGCGCCTATTCCTATGGTGTCCCCTAGAGTTGGGATCCGGATCTACAGCTGGGTTTTCCATAATCCCTTAGTTTTTATAAAATGTGTTGCTTGTTCACTCATTTATTAATTGCTAACAGTAATAAATAGTTAATTCTTATCTGGTTCGAGCGGCCACTACTTAGTTTACGCTTTGTTGGATGACCGACCATAGAAACCACGAATAATTCTTGAAATTTTTTTGTTACAGGAATAGGAGCCAAGCGATGAGCACAGCGCTTCTAATATTGCTATTAGGTAAGCTGATAGACTAAGAAATCATTACACAAAACCGCTGCAAAATCCTTGTCGCGTGGGTTTATTATTATATTGGACATACCTAACAGAAATGTTGGCTGTTCATTTATTGTTTTTCATGTGCAATAATTGAAATAGCTGTTTTTGACGGTTTCCATCAATTTTGGCCCACCAAAAACACGAATTAGTCTCCTATCTTTGACAAATTATCTTTGATCATTCATAGTGCCATTTAATTGTATTGATTAACCTGTTGCTACTACTTCTAATGTTAATATACAAATTTATGGTGATCTCGGACAACTCCCCAGGTTTTTGACTCATAAAAAAAGAATTTTGGGAGCTGACCCTCCATTACAACCTCAATTCTTCACTGTTTGGTCAAAATCAACTTCATATTTGGTCTTCTCGCCCTAAAAAACATGGAACACGATACCTCACAAGTTCATGTTCACTAAAACCTCAAAAAAACCCTACTTTTTCACAAATTTTACCCCCATAACACCTCTGGGTGTTTTCCGATCGGGCTGCCGAGCTTCGGAGCACAACTAGGACCCAAATGTTCCCAAATGGGGACCCAAACTGTGCGCGGAAGAACAATGATTTTAGACCCAAATTTAACGTAAATTTAAGGCTGAAACTTCGTTAGCACCTCAATTTTCTACTCTTTGATCAAAATCGACGTCATATTCGGTCTCCTCGTCCTAAAAAAAACATCCTCAGTGTTATGTTTCACCCATAACAACCTTGTGTATAATACGATCGGGCTGCAAAGTTTCGGGACACAACTAGGGCCTAAATGGAGCCAGTGTGCGAAAGAACTAAGTTTTTAGACCGAAAATAAAGTAGATACGGATGATACGGCTGACGGCGGACGGACATTGCATTTTGGTTTATTATTCTGAGAATAATACACCAATCTATTCGTTCAGCAAACAATTTTTATAACGCCCCCTCAAAATGTTTTCTTTTACGTTTCAAGGTGCTTAGATTCCAAAAACGCTGCAAAGTCCTTGTCACATGGGTTTATTATTCTATTGGACATTTCTACGGGAATGTTGGCTGTTCATTTATTGTTTCTTTCATGCGAAATAATTGAAATAGCTATTTCTGATGGTTTCCACCAATTTTGGCCCCCAAAAACACGGACCACGCTCCTTTTTTCCCCCGTTATATCTTTTATCATTGATAGTGCAATTTAACTGTCTTGATTCACCTGCTAATACTACTTCTAGTGTTATTATACAAATCTATGGTGATTTCAGACAATTTCCCAGGTTTTTGGCTCATAACAAACGAATTGTGGGAGCTGAACCTTGGTTACAACCTTAATTCTTCACTCTTTGGTCAAAATCGGCTTTATATTAGGTCTTCCCGCCCTAAAAAACATGGAGAAAGATACCTCAAAAGCTCATTTTCCTAAAACACCAAAAACCCTATTCTTACACAAATTTGTCACCCATAACACCCCTGGGTATATTCCAATCGGGCTGCAAAGTTTTGGGACACAACTAGGGCCCAAATGAAGCCTGTGTGCTAAAGAAAGAATTTTTTTGACCGAAAACGAAGTAGTTATGCATAATATGGCGGATGGCGTACGGTGGACGGTGAAACAAGACAATGGCCTATCAATGATCAAACACATATATATATATATATATATATATATATATATATATATAAACTTGGAAACGGGAAAACACTCTTGGTGATGTAATATATAAAATTTGGTAACAAAGGGTAGAGGGAATATTTCGCCTGCCGGCGACTTCGGCCCAATGGAGACTAACCAGCAGTTAGCCAGATCTAATGGTCAGAGGCCGGAAATGCAAAATTACAGCCCATGAATTTTCCTCATTCTCGATTTTGAACTGGACGATTCAAATGTAGACCACGATTCATTTCAGAAATACCTTTCCCTATTATAGTTCAGCCGTTTAAAATTACTAAGATGCGTTTTTGTATTGATCAAAATTTCTCGAATCAATAATCATTCTCTATTCGACATTTTTAGTAGAATTTTCTCGAAACTTTACTACCATTTTCCCTCGACAACGATAAATTCTGCCCTCCCCACAGGCTTGGGACCTAACTAGCGACCAGTGCCTCACGTGTCGACACTTATCTACTCCCGAGAGGAAACAACAAAGAATTTCCAATTATTACTTTCTTTTTTCCCCTTCATATATTCCCAAACACGCTGAAATTGGGTGGCTAGGTATTTTTGACTCCACAAACGAGTTTTAAGTAGAAATTCCACATCTCAGTGAAACATTGATTAAAACCATCTGAAATTCCGAGTTTAGGGACTTGGGAGTGTCATTTTTGACTAGGAATGTAGTCAGAGATGTCAGGTTCTCCTCTTAGCAGGATCTGCTGTCATCTGTGCATGCACAAATCTATTTTTTCATTTTAGCTGTGAATTTGATTCGGAAAGAGATTAAGGGAATAGTTCCGTCAGAATCTCATGCAAAAGGCCAATTCAAATTATGTAATCAAATCCATTTTTCCGCTAGTTGTTATAGCAACATATATATCATGTAATACATTATATGTATGGGCTTATTATGATACTGTGGGTACCTACCCGTTATGAATCGACTCAAATGTAGGCTGGTAAAGTGCTTACTCTTGTCATATTCAAAAAACATCCATCAGTTGTTCGACCATCCGCAACTCGTTTCCTCGTAGGTATCTGCAGTCACAAAGTAAATCACAAAACAACTATGACGGCTTGCCGTTTGTATTGCGTGAAGGGTGTGAAGAATGCCTCACAAGAACTCTGAAAGAGACCTTGTTGACAATGTCCGACGCTTCAGTAGTACGTAACCGTGATCCAGTTCTTTTACTCTCGTTGTGACAACCTTTTTTTACCCTCTCTTATTATGTTTGTTGGGCCACCACATCTTCTGGATTGTGCAATGTTTGCCTGCCTCAGAAGATCGCCCTAGGCCCACTCCACGCACCTTCACTTCCTTCAAATAAATACCCTCACCTGCCGCCATCAAGCTGCCAAAGCTGTTCACAACAATTCAGCTTCGCCAATTATTCATTATCCGTAAAGATGACACTAGTTTAACAAGTTTTATGCAGTTGCAATGCATTAATGCATATACCGAATGAGCCGAATGAAATCATGCCATGACCGCCTCAGCTGTTCATGTATAACTCCATATGTTAATCAACTTACCCCTGTACCGAAAATAATTCTGATTCTTTCTGACAGAGGTACTTACTTCCTACCGGTATTGATGGGATTTCGAACGGTGCACAGTTTGTCCGCAGTCCTTATCCGAGAAACCAATGTACCTACACTACATATCGGAAGAGTATGGTATTTTTCCAATACCCCCCTCGCTAAAACCCCCCTTCGACGTTGTAACTTCAGAATCACCATTAAGTTTGCATTGGATCATCTTTTTGCATAGTTAGGTACTATGCGGTCTGGTAGTATCATCTATATAGAGAGAAATAATACTGCCTATCCTTCCTCAGTGACCAGCCCATTAGAAGAATATATCGATTGGTGGGCCAAAATTTTCCAGATATTATAAAAAAAATTGTTTAGTCGAGTTGTGAACATCATCCGAACGCGCGAGATAGGGCTTAGGCAAGTGAGGAGAGTGGGAGTATGACGAAAAATAACGGAATTTTCTTCTAATTATATTCCTTACATTTTCCCTCACACAATTAATTTAAAAAAATTTATTAGGAATTCCGAAGTAATAATTACAATGCAGTTGAGACCCAATACCAAGATTCTCGAGGGGCTATGGTATATATGTGTGTAGTAAGTGACTAATCATAAATATTCAAAGCAAAGAATGAAAGTATATCCTCCAAGAGAGTTGAAAACTGACTTGAGGTGGTTATATGACACTCTCTCTTACATTTACCATCACATCCTGTTCGTCACAACCGCGTAGTATGCGTGTTGCGTGGATTAAGCGGATTAAGCGCTAAATATGAGTGTACCGGTTTTGAAGGCCAAATCAGTTTGTCCTCCCAAAATTTATCGCAAAGCTACATAGGTAGAATTCGAAACCATACTGTATGAATTAGGCAAATTACCGCGATATATTGCCTGCTAACTTCCTTTCTTCACACAAATGTTGACAATTCATGTCCAGGGGAATGTGAGCGTAGTTTAACTTACAGTTCAGTTTAATAAACAATGTATCATAGTAATTGGTAGAAAACTGCAGTCTAGAAAGTATCTACAATATTTGTTTCTTATTCCTTATCAATGAAACATAATATATGAACCCTATGATAATAATCGAAGAAGAAATTTTTCAATTTTATTTTCAACTATCCAAGAAAATGTTTGCATAGTTCACAATTGGGAGCTCATTTGATGAAGAAATATAACATTTTGTGGATTGCAAACAATATGTTAATTGTTTTCCTTTTCATCGCCCTTCACCCTACCAACCCAACAGCAGGTATACAAAGTGAGAAAAAATGTATTCTGACAACCAGGCTGGTGACTCCCTACATCAAAAGATGGTTGTTTAAAAGAATTTTGTAAATTGGGCGTTTCTATTTGATGCTCTGAATATTTCTATCCACCCGTTCGTTCGTGTGTTTGGAGATACCGACATTTCTGGATCAACATAGTTAATTGTAAATACAGAGTTGTTATGAGAACAACAAAAATCATTTGAAAATTGAGGCCTGATAAATGGCACAGATCAATCCTTTAGAAAACAATGGAGTTATCTCGTTTCTTTTCAGAGCTGAAACATGGAAATTGGTTATAAAATTACTATCTAATGAAATTTAGCCTGAGTAGGTTAATTTTGCCTAACGTAGGTACCTATCTTCACCTCACATCTATAACACCACCTCTGTATGTATAAAATCGCATTCAAATAAACCGATTTTACTGACTCACATAGGGACAGTGGGAAGGTATTTTCCTACACCATTCGTAAATGTCAACTTGAGTAACATCTTGAAGCCTACATAATTTCGCAATCTATCAATCGAGAATTGTAATGAAGTGCAAGCTGATTACTAAACAGCAAAGCACTCAAGTTAAAACCATCACATATTAGTTTTATGTGTCCGGGGGGTGTTGTTCTTGCAAGATTCCTTATTGCGGTCTAACTCACCAAAGACGGGGGGGAAACAGTCGCATAAAACACCTACAGCACATAAGAATGCGACTGGATCAAGACAGGATGTTACTTGCTGTTTTTCAACTTCAGTTTTCTGTTTACCTACCGAAGTAGGTGAAACTGCTTGATGACCTCTGGTTGTTGAATAATGTTGTCTTACATAATAGAGTTTTCTCTTGCGTTTTGCGATTATGTCTACTGTTCCGAAAATTTACCTCAACAGTTGTTACCGATTTCATTCGAATAATGATTAGGTATCGAAGATTTTGAAGCTATCGAAGATTCTTAAGCTCACAAAAATAGGCTCTAAAAATTGTCGTTTAGTACATTTTTTTCAAAACTTTTCAAGATAGATTAAATATCTATGAATTATCCCGCTCTCTTATTTTAGTCACTCTTATTAACCGGCAAAAAAATTTCCACAGCCGCAAAAAGGATTGATGATATCCATTTTGCCCGCCTTGGGGAAAGTAAGCTGCCCGCCAAAGAGCGTTGAAAGAAATTTCGAGTTTTGCGGGGAACAGGTTTCTATACACGCATCCAATAGAGGGGAAGGAACAGGTGTCTGTACGCAGATCCAGCGAGGTGCGAAGCACCGAGCATGCTACTTAGATGGGCAAAATGGATATCAATCCTTTGTGCGGCTGTGGAAGTTTTTTTTGGCGGATAAATTTTTACAACAGGGTTTTTGGGGGATATCACATATTTTTTCATTGATGAAATAAAGAATTTTTCCTATTGTACCTAAAACTTATCTCAGTACGTACCTACTTACTCAGTACCTACTTAGTACCTACTCAGTACTACCTACTTAGCCCTACTCACTGGTACGTACTTAGTACTCACTCAGTACTACCTACTTAGTACCTACTGAGTACTACCTACCTATTACGTACCTACTCAGAATTACCCACCTACTAAGTACCTACTCGGTACTACCTACTTAGAACCTACTCAGTACCTAACCATAGACCTACTTTTTACGTAACATACATTTTTCCCTGTATGTACCTACAAGGTACCTAGGTAAAAGGTACTTGGGTACTTTAAAATTTTCAAAGTAGTTGGTGGGGGGGGGGGACAAATGGGGGGAGGAAGTGCCTTTTGTGCCATCCCCCCCCCTCCACCACAACCCAAACTACCGCCATCATAAAGACGAGTGGGGGGGGGGGATAGCAAAAAAGACCCTTCCTTGGAGCATAACGAATATTTGTGCAAACTTTCAGCTCGATCCGTTATGTCTGTGAGGCTGTAGCCCTGTCAAAGAACAAGTATAAAAACTTGAAAAATAGCGATTTTCGAACTCCCATAACTTATGCATGTGATGGTCCCGTAGTTTTAAACTTGGTACACATCCTCAGGGGCCCCTCGAGAATGGGTGTACGAAAAACCAACACCGGAGGCATATTTAGTGGGGGGGGGGGGAGGGGGATATACCCTCCTTGTTCCGTCATGTAAACAGTGTTCTTGGTCGCTTCGAGTTTTTCGGTTTTCTTGGCGGGCGAGATAATATTATAGCTGAATATTATTCATACATAATTCATTATCTCTTTCCGGTCGAAAGGCCACTTGTTAGATTGTAGAAAGAAATGGATGACGTACCTACGGTTGGTAGTTATCCGTTGTTTTGATATCCAGTTACTAATCACCTACCTCATGCACTTACTTACCTATATCAGTATTTTGAAAACAACGCAAAGCAATAGCGAATTGCACTCTTCAAGGGTGTGAACCGAAGCACTAGGCAACATACTATTTGCCGGAACATGGGTAGGAAAGTTGTTAGATCTCACACGAATAACAACAGAAAAAAATTCTGGAAACTCAAAAAATGTACTTTAAAAGACTCCCTTCTAAAAACCTCTGGAGTGAAGTTATTCCACCCAGAATGGAGACACTTGAAACTGAGTTGTAAAAAAGAAAAGTAACAGCCATTCCAGGCTGGGGCTTTTCGTCCAACTGCCCTGCCAGCATCGCGGACGTAATCATCTGTCTTCCAATGGGAGAACCAGAATTCGATCTGATCATTACGCTTTTGGCTACTCATTGACCATCTCACCACTCCCTTGAGTGGAGACAGGCTCGCCCCCAACAGTTGCACGGGTCATGCTTAGGTATGTCCAACCCAAGTATTAACCACGCTCGAGGTATCTTAACTTCGCTAATCTCATATCATAGGAACCGATTAATTCGACCTGATTGAAATTGGGATGTCTTAAAGCATTAATTCCGAGGTGTTAATTCCGCCTTCTATGCGACGATATCACGGGGGGGGGGGGGGGGGGGACTAAATACAGCAACAGAACGGTTGATAATGAAATTCGTAGAAACAAAAGTTTTTACCTACCATTGGTAACTACAGATATTGCCAGCCATTTCCTGTTATTTATCCTTAAACTACCGCGTCATTCATATATGTATGAGAGATATTTACATCAAACTGACTGGCCTGATAATACAGGAACTGAACAGTCTCCTATGCCTGTCCCATCCGCGTTGGACCGCTTGAACCCTTGTAGAACCCGGCTCGCTTCCACCTATTGGTATCATCTAGATAGACTCCACTGAAGTAACACCAACAGCTGCGTGGGAGCCTGCTGAACTTCTACGAATAATATAACTACGGTGTTGTAATACTGGATGTACAATTGAAAACGTTGCAGTCATGAGGTAGGTACCTGTGACAATATCCTGAAACCTTCGAAGTTGGTGACTATTAGCTACTTTTGATTTGACGTTTTTTTTTTGCGTTTTTTAATCCCCAAAAACTCGAATTTGACTCACATTTTCTATAAAAATATTTTCAACAATCGAAACAGACTTTTCTCGTCTCGAATCAAAATTCTATACTGCACTGTATCGGATATCTGACTAAATCCCCTTCCTACCAGTATTCAGATGGGATTTACTTGTGCTTGTATTTCCCACAGACGGACAAATAGGTATGTCCCCGTCGTACAAAGCTAATAGAAGAGCTTTTAATGATAAATTGTCCCATAATCAATATATACGTACTATACATTATAATGAAAATATTCATAATTATTATTACCTAGCTCTCAAGTTTTTTAAACTCTATCTATAGATTTACTTACATACATACATACTCATTTCAGTTAAAATCTAGGGATGGATTCAAAATGCTCTGAAACGGAAGAGAATTGGAAGAATTTTCAAAAATTCATGCACCTGCCATTCATGGACCAATTGCAATAGCGTATTTTCTTCGAAAATATTTTAAAATCACTATTGGAAAGGTTACAATACAGCCACAATATAGCTACAATAAAGATGGACCTAATATATCATATCACCTAGCATCTAAGGGGGCGTATACCCGAAGCCTTCTAAGGTTAGATACGCATCTTTGTTTTTGTCTTAGAAGCAGAGTCTCCTTGTCTGAGATGAGGAAATAGACCAGTAATCCTGGTAATGGACCCGAAAAAGAAATAATGGGTGGATCTTGAACGTGTGAATAAATACATAATTAGATTGTTGAAAATGCATAGTGCAGAAGTTAGGGAAGTACCTTACCACATCATCTGTACCATTGAAGGAGGGAACGAAAAACACAACCATCAAGCTCGCTTACATAGCCAGTTGAAGCAAACCACCTGCTCAGATAAGGAAACATTCATTTATTATTCCATTCATTACGTAAAGCCAAGATAAGGCTTTCAATTGTACCAAAATTGTCCCAAAACATTGCTCGCTGTCCCAAGCGTTACTGCTAGCTGTTCAATGTGCAATGAGCAGGGTTACTTGAACAGCTTCCGAAGGATTCATTCTAAATTTGTATCGGAATACATTGGCAAGTACCGGAATGGATGAAAATGACATGTTTGGACGTCCGTGTCGTTAGGGGACTACCAAAATTTTCCACACCTAACTTTATTGGGAGGCTTTGGTTCTGTAAATGATTGTTGAAAGGAAGCAGAAGTGCTTTCTGTTACTTGAAATACAAATGGAAGGGCCGAGAGGGGGACCGGAATCATCTCCTTAATCAAATCCTAATATCGTTGATCGTAATAAAAGGTAAGAGCAAGTCGTCAAACGTCACTTTTACTTAAGGAAACATACCCTATGTACCATCCATCCACTGTAATGGTGAACCTAAAACCCAAGAACCAAAGTACCAACGCGTCGCGTTGGACCAAACTGTAACGTTCAGTAGTCACATCACAGCTATTATCTACCTACTGTGTGAACTACCTACATACCTACGCACACTACACAGCAACTCTCCTTCATGAAATTTTGAGGGTTAAAAAAAATTTCTCATGGTCGATTCCAAAGGTTCATTATTGAAATTCTCCAGTTCCTAATAAATCAAAATAACAAGAGGGAAGCGGCCAATTTTTATTGTTGCTAACTGGGATAGAAAGGGAGACATCGTGACCGACTTTTATGAGATTTTTAAATCTCGATTGAAGAAGATTTTTTTGAGTTACACCTCGAGTTGTTTTGCCACCGCTGTCTAGGGTTTGGTTCGCAAATTTTATTGGGCAGTGAAATTATTAGGCCAATTATTTTGCTACTTCGTAAAATTCAGATAATAACCACATCTATCATAAACCAATAATAATAAATCATGAATCATTCACCAGACTTAGCGTTCAATCGACGCGGGAATCAAATCACCTAGAACTTTTACTTAGGTACTAAAAATTTTTTCAAAGAGTTCTTTAGAAGTTACAAAGAAAAATATGCAACACCAACAAAAAAACGAATTTCGCTCCATCCGGCAAATGTACCTACTCATTATAGTGAGCGGTGAAGCGGAATGGCAGAATCTTGTCCATAAGATTGCTACAACCAAACACACCTGAAACCCATTATTACCGTATTTCCAAAAATCTTAAGAGCAGCGTTAAACTGCAGTGTAACAAGTGAGTTACTGGGACGTAGTAGTCTGAACTAACTTTGCCTGTGCAATCATGGAAGGTTGAAGTTAACTGTTCTGCCTGGATACTGGGTCGAGGAAGTTGATGGTTTTTGCCTCTTTTGAAGTCTTGTCACCGGGTTGAGGCAAAACGTTTACCTTCCACCGTTTATCGAGCATTTTAGAGGGTGTACCTTCACAACAATAATCCATCTCACCGCTTGGCCATCAAGTCGTCACAATGGTTGCCCCGAACTATTACACGTCATCAAAGTTACCGGTCTGGCTTTGCGCAATACGAGGGCGAACAAATAAAATAGGTAAGTGACTCAGTGTGTGACGCAATGGTATTTTTCAAAGTTGCCGATTAACTGGTAGAATGCCCAGGGTTCCCCAAGCGAGTTGTTCCATAAAAGAAGTACCTATTCTGCCGTCATAAGCTGAAATGTCTTAATTCCTTTTTTTCTTTTTTTTTTATTCGAGAAAATGAGGAGGTTATGGTTCGATTATCTCGGCCTCTCGCGCAGCTCTATCTATTCAGTCACAATTTTTCGATCATGCCTTAAGTATTATGAACTTAGGAAATAACTGGACTCCTCGATCACTATCAATTTTACGGTAAGTGTACGGATGTATTCAGGGTGTTCCCAAAATCATCCCTCTCTTTTTTCCGGTTGAAAGGTTTTTTTAAACAGTTTCAAAAATAAAATTACACCTTAGTTTTGGTTTAGTTTCCCTTTCAAATTTGTCCCAAATATCGAGAGAAAAAACATGTTTTCTGTTAGACAGAAGTTTTGGTAATTATTAAGAATTTTGGTTTCTAAGTGATCTAAAAATACCTAGTTCATCCATCAATGGATTCAATGGGCTACCGATCTGAAGTCCATTTGGGTGGGCGAAAATGGTACATTGGTAATGGAGGTAATTATGACTTATACAGAGTTGTGTCAGGTTAATTATCTCCTGTTTTTCGGTGTTCTTAATTCGCGATTTCACCAGGACATTATTCTGATCAATCATGATGTTTATTTTTTTGTATCTAATAATCACAAGTAAGAAGGTTTCTGAAAGGTTTCTGTATGAGGGGTATCCGATAATAGAATATAGGCAGGTATGCCAAAAACGGGTGAAAAAAAGTGCTACAATTTCAGACGGAAGGTTCACCCTAGGAAGAAGGTACGGGCCTCTGTGACAGCCTCCTCGTCTGACGTCCATTCTTCTGCAATAAAAATTCCGTTAAGCTGGGAGCATGCGATCTGTTCTGACGATCGGGGTGTTTTAATAGTCGGATTCAACAAGCCATCTGATGTAGGCGCAGAGCTGCTGTTTTTACATGCATCTACTCGAATATATTTAGTTGGGTGGGGTACTCCCACACATTCTTCTGCAACGAAAATTGCATTTAACTGTAAACATGCGGTCCTTTCCGATGACTGGGGTGTTTAAATAAAAACAAATCGTTGATTTTTCAAGAAATTCTCACAATTGTAAGATAGTGAACGGTACAGCTTCCAATAAGAACAAATGAAATAAAATTTTCCTGTAATTTAAAAAAATCTGTATTATTTGCGATTCACACCTTTCCCACCAGTAAATAAGGTTCCGAGAGATGCAGGATTACAGGAGAGGTGGTCGAGAAGAGAAACGTTAATCGAGATGAAAATGATGATTATTATTGTGAAGATGGTTAGAACCGCAAAATGGCGATTACGAACACCTTTCAAGGAGGCTTAACTAGAGAATGAAATGGAGAAGCTGGGAACGGAACCTGTACAGCCAGTGGACCTAGTGAACCATTTACCTCTCTCTCTTATGATCTCGTGTTCGTAGGAGTATATTCCTTTTGGTTTACTATTTTCAGTAATATATCGTTGGAATCGAGCATGGAAAAAAAATCCCCCCCCCCCCCCCCCCCCCCCCCCCCCCCCCCACAACATTTGAAGATTTCCGTTTCAAGGTACGTAGAATCCGAAAATGAAATAAAAAACATTTCTGTCCGTCCGCCGTACTTAGCACTAAACCGAAATTAATGAAATTGGCTTGTAGATCCCGTTTGGGGTCTAGTTGGTCCGCGAAGCTCGGCGTTACTGTCAGTTATCTCTAAGGGGTGAAAATAGGGGTTGAAATTTTCAGAACGCCCTAGCTCCAAAACGAGATTTTTTTAAGACCACCCGAAGCACTGTAGCTCCAGCCGTTCGTTTTCACCAAAAAGCTTCGTCAACTGATCATGAATCAAACGGTATAAATCCGGCCCAGATATCATTGCTAGGGATCACCTTATTATAACCACGGATGGCTGTATGGCGTCGAGTTGGTTGTTCAGTGATATTATTTCGTTTGAATCTCTTTTCGATTGTATTGATAGGTACTTTTGCACCTTGAACGAACTTTATCCTTCATGAATAACAACAAATAATTGTTAATGATTGAATTATTGAATCCCGCGCATTTTTATGAAACTGTAATTCCCGGGCCGGCTCCAATACACGATTTAGGGCTTTCGTGACGGGAGCACGAGGGTAGGTGTATACTGACCGCAGAAAACAGCTATCTACGCAGAAGGGGCAGCTACACAGGTAAATAATAAACCGTTGTGTAATAATTTGCAGCGTTTTTGGGACGTGACATTTCAACTAAGGAGAGGAAGCAACATGCTCTGATTTCTGATTTGCGAGAAGGTATTTTAATTTTCAAAGACTCTTTCGTAGTCACCTTTCTAGTTTTTCACGTCAACACCGAAATCCGGAGCTATAGAAGGTACACGTCAACGCGACGTCCTTCGCTGTTTTTGCTTCGGCGTGTTCACACAAATGAGCCGCATGCTTGGCTCTTGGTCAGTTTCACCACTGACCTACCTTTTAGACACGAACAAATTGTATTGACCCGGGGATACAAGTCTTTTTGCAGGCTCAATCATTTTTATGCCTAGGGTTTCAAAATATTAAACTGAACTATAATGAACTCATTATAACCGCTCCTCACTAATCGAAGTCCGACGAATTTCAGTAGCTAATGGAGGGGAATTGTGGGCACATACCCTACATTTGGTTGTTCAGGCAGTACCAGAAACAGTTTTGGGAGATCCGGAACTATAATAGAAAATCAAAATGGATAACTTCACATCACTAACTGGGAGACCCGTGTGTTGCATAGGGTAGTGTTACATTGGATTATAATGATAGCAATCAAAAACTCTAATGTCGCGAAAACGTACATTTTATTATTTAGCCGGTCATGAAAATTGCAATAGGTTTTCTTGGTAAGTTCACCAACAAGCAGGCTTAAAAAGTAAACAGGTAAGGTTTAGTTCCCGGACTTACACTAAATTCATGGTGGCTACCCTCATTTTTATCAAACTGGTTCTATAGTTGACTGCACCACACTATTTCCCAATTTGAATTCAAATTTAAATGTCCAGGCGAGGTTGGGTCCATGGGAGAGTGAAGGGGGGGGGGGGGGGTACTTGGACAAATTTTGGGGCTTGTTTAAGTAGGCAATAAAACTGCTAGGATTGGTCCTTCAGAAGCTGTCTAAGCAACTATTAGGTTCGGCCCTTTCCAAAGAAACTTCCTACTTTTGGTGTGTGAATAACGTATCATCCTATTTTTAACCACCTTACACGCGAGTCGCTCAATAAAACCCTGGTCTTGTAACTATTCCAGATAGGAAGTTGAGTATGCTGAGTATGAGTGTGATTCGTCATGCTAACCTAAAAAGTCCACAGCGATAGATCAGCTATACCGTAGGTCCGTAGATAGTTTCAAATGAATGTACTTATACCTAATAATAATTCTGTTTCAACTTTTTTCTGGGCACCAAGCACAAACTCGTTTTCGTGGGAATGTAGGGATAAATCATCATAGAATTTTTATAATAATATGCATGCACAAATCATGGACATGCCCGAATGCGCTGATCCGTGGTCAGAGGTTTATAAACTATTATAATATTGTCAGCGTAAATAAAGTCCATATGTGCGTTGCCAAACATTGACGTAATTTGCAATAGTTTTGAACTGAGGCCAGCAACCCCCCCAGTTAGGCTGCTAACACTCACAAAAATTTGTTCAACGTCCAGTTGCTAGTTAACAGAATTTGTTGTAAGTAGGTAGGTACTCAAAGCGCAGACTCTTCCTTTCTTGTTGGGATCTTTATGGATCATACTACACATTTGTCTTTAACACGGTTGATAAATTTGAACGAAATCGACTGAGTAAAGCTGGGGGCCTATTCACTAAAATAGATAGTGGAAAGAGATTATCTATTTTGAAGATCTCCCACGAGAGATAGTCTCCCTTGGGAGACAGTCTCTTCCAATGTCTCCCGGGTTCGTCTATTTTACTGAATAGCTCCAGAGACCTTGAGAAAGAGATATGGATCCTAATACACGAAAATGCCATAGTATCCATGAAGTGCGAGATGTTTGTGCCCCCGGGAGTTCAATTCCTTAATAATGAACGTATTTCAGTGATACCTATTCAATGGGTACCTACCTACCTCAATCCATACTTGGACGTTTTTACTCATGAATCAATAATTATGTATATATTTTTAATTAAAATTTAAATGATAAATTTAATCTTTATGAAATTAAAAACTTTATGAAATGAAAAAAATACACGATCAAAATTACCGATGTGGTTGCGGATTAACGAGGATATTACACGATCACTGTGAAACAAACGAGAAATAGACTCTCTCTTTCGAGGAAAGACACCTAATTAGCTGTCTCTCTGAAAGAGATCGAGAATGCCAAGATGGCCGCCAACTCTCTCTTTTAAAAGTTACTGAATAACCCTGTCATGGATACTATAAAAATCTATTTTGCCAAAAGAGAGAGTCGGACCTGAAAGAGATGTCTCTTTGGCTTAGTGAATAGGCCAAAGAGACATCCCACCCTCTATTCCTATCACGCTGTGAACTCTTGTTATTCTTACTATATAAGCTACTTCTTCTGTACTGGGCAGAAGATAGAACCAATTGTTCGGTTGACACTGTTTCAGTTAGTTGGTACTCGGTTGGTACCTTTGCCCTGGCGGATCACTGTTCTGGACATTGTGAATTACTTGATTGCTTGGCTAGACCGCGAATAGTTAAAGGCAGATTAGAATAGGATTGAAACAGTTTCCTGCTCTTCACACTCTTTCTACCGCTAACATGGTAAACTCGACAGCAAATATTGTTGGGGACTGGCCGCGAAATGTTACAAGTCGTTGAAAGATGACACCAGGTGAATTCCCAATGAATGAATGAATACCTTAGCACCTATGGTAGAATATGGTCTCTATAAATGCTGGCATATTTAAAATCAAGTTATATAAATTTGAACTCTCTCGGTGACATAGTTTCGTTTTCTAAGTCATTCTAAATGCCTAATTATATCTAACTAGTTTCAGTTATACATTTTAGCTTCTGGTGTCCCCAGAGTGATGCAAATTATGCAGTCATTCGAAGTCATTACGAAAGACGCACGTTTAGGCTGCCCTAATACTATCCCTCCCGACGACCGATTTCTCACTCCATTGACAACGTTTTTTCCCAACTTTCCCTTCTTCTTTCTACCTAACGCCAGAGAGTCGATCTAAATACCTATGTAAGGTGGTTGATTGAGTTTGTAAGACTTAATTAGGGATACTTGTTAGGAACCCTAAAAACCGAACCCATATTTTTTATACTGCCGCACAGAGATCTGGGACTAGTCACCCTTTTGTTTACTCTCTACCGACGCTGACGGTAGAGTAGCCCTGTATTCACGCAAGAACCTTTATGCTCCAAAATAAAAGAAATTTTGCTCCAAAATCAAAGTTTCCCTCGCATTTTGCATTTTAAAGATCAAAGAACAAATTTGGTGTCTGTCCGTCTAAACCCAATTCATTCTAACCACCACATCGTATCAAAGAACAAACTAAACGAACGGAAATGTTGAGGATATGTGCGGGTGGGCGGGTTTTCATAAGGCGACTTCATCAACATCCGAACTGCGCGACATTAAATTCCTGAAACTCTGGTAACTTTTTTTGAACGATTTTCATTAAATTTCGTTGAAATGAACTTGAAAGGACCAGGCAAAGTGCCCTTGATAATATATTGAAGGGGTCACAAAAAATTCAAAACGCTGCAAAATCCATGTCACATGGGTTTATTATTCTATCAGACATATCATCAGAAATGTTAGCTGTTCCTTTATTGTTTCATTTATGTACAATAATTGAAATGGTTATTTTTTATAGTTTCCACCAATTTTGGCCACCAAAAACACGGGTTAGGCTCCTTTTTTATTACAAATTATCTTTGGTCATTTGTAGTGCCATTTAATGGTCTTTATTCACCTGTTGACACTACTTTTAGCGTTATTATACAAATTTATGGTGATTTCAAGCAATTTCCCAGGTTTCTGACTCATGAAAAATGAATTTTAGGAGCTGAACCTTAGTTACAACCTCAATTCTTCACTCTGATCAAAATCACCTTCATATTCGGTCTTAGAAAACATGGAAAACGATACCTCACAAGCTCATGTTCAGTAAAACATTTTAAAAAATCTTGAAAGCCCTATTTTTACAACCATCCCCCCCCCCCCCCCTCCATAACACCTGGGTGAATTCCAATCGGGCTGCCGAGCTTCGGAGCACAACTAGGATCCAAATGTGTTCCCAAATGGGGACCCAAACTTTCTGCAGTAGAATGACGATTTGAGATCAAAATTTAACAAAAATTTAAGGCTGAAACTTTGTTAGAACCTCAGTGTTCCACTATTTGGTCAAAATCGACTTCATATTCGGTCTCCTCGTCCTAAAAAAACATCGAAAATCATGTTACTAAAACACCGAAAACCCCTATTTTAACACCCTCGGGTATACTACGATCGGGCTGCAAAGATTCGGGACACAACTGGGGCCCAAATGGAGCCTCTGTGCGAAAGAACGAAGTTTTTAGACCGAAAATAAAGTAGGTAGATATGCATGATACGGCGCACGGCGGACAGACATTACATTTTGGTTTATTATTCTGTGAATACACCTATACACCTATGTATTCGCTCAGCAATAAAATGCTATAACACCCCCCTCAAAAATTTTTGTTTTTACGTTTCAAGGTGCGTAGATTCTGAAAATACAATGACCGCCGTAAGCCGTATCATTCATAATATCTACTTTATTTTCGGTCTAAAAAATTCGTTCGTTCGCACACAGGCTCCATTTGGGCGCTAGTTGTGTCCCGAAACTTTGCGGCACGGTCGGAATATATCCAAGGGTGTTATTACCTTATTATTGATTATCATGAGAAAGGTCTAATGTAATACTTCCAGCAATAATTAGAACTAGGCATATCATTTCATGTTTTTAGAGCCATGTTTATTAGCCTTAAGTATTTAGGTACACTATTTAATGATCCTTGCCCAGGCGGGAGGGGTGCAATGACGTCACTCGTTGCCGAAAACTTGAAAGCTCATCGAAAAAGAACTGTTCATCGTGGTGTCAAAATTCTTAGAATGGAATCTACTTTCATTCGAAAATGGGAAAGTAATACAAACAGAAATCGTGGGTACTCCTCATTAACAAGCAGCCTATGTAAAAATTACAAAAATGTATGGTGCGAGGAATTTGGCATGGAGTCACCTGGTGGCTCCAGATCGATTTGCTGCAGAAGGTCATTATTATTGATGAACTACAATCACTGCAATACTAGGAACTACACCTGCAATCACTGCAGCGTAGCCTACAATCACTTTTTTAATTTACTACAAATTATTATATTAATAAAAATTGTGTTTGTTATCTATAATAAAGTTCGAAGTTTGGAGTTCAAAGAAAAAGTCCATGTCTTCAACATTTACCCCAAATTACCAAACCAAAATAATTCATGAACCCTGAGAACTCTTGTTCTTGTTTCTTAATGTGAGAATGACAACATCAGAGTTGGTTTCACAACTACAGTTCCATTGATGATTAATAAAATCCCGCCTCATTCCACATGCTGAAAAATTACAACACTGTATTCAAATCTTCTGATTTTCAACAGATTAAATCCGTAGCTAGGCATTTTTGACTTCTCTCCCCGAGGTGCGGTCTCCAAAGTCTAAAGGGCCAAATCTCAAAAAAGAATCCAGATTGGCTTTTTCAACTTTTGCCCTTGAAAAAGTACCTAAAATAGATTGGCCCTTTGGAAAACACGAGATTGGCCCTTTGAAAACACGAGATTGGCCCTTCTTCCACTGAGGTATCGGTAAGCACTTCAGATGTTAAGGAACCAATTTGGATTCATGTATTTTGGTCGGCCTGTATAATGTTTTTAATTACTTTGTAAGCAGGTACCATAAGCAAGTGGTTAGTGAAAAGTGAAACCTAATATCCGTTTTCATTTTATTTCAGGGGCAGTGCGATGGACGGCTAGTCACGTCGTCTACGGGAAGGATCCGGCAAGGGTACTAATATGTCATAATAAATTCAGATTTCTGATCATTTATATACTTTATTATCGCTTTCATGTTCATAAAGCCATAGTTTCACGGGACCTCAAAAAATGAATAAACAAACTTTTTGCGCACGTAATAACAGTTACCAATATCCATGTATACGAATGTATTAGTAGGTAATAGGTACCTGTGTGTATCGAACTGGGAGATCCTCAAAAAGCGCGATTTAGGTACATATCTATCATAAAGCAAAGAAGCTGAGTTTAAAAAAAACCTTGATTTCTCATGACATGGTACCTACCTAATGTTATATTCCCCTCTGATGGCCATCGACGGAGTTGATTTCTTCATTCTACAGAAAATTTTATCAGTATAAAAGTAAACAGGTACCTCAAATTCTACTCGAAAACACGACTCGACAAAATTCTCTTCGAAATTCTCTTTAGATATCAGTATACGTTTTAATACGGACACTGAACACCGAACATTTTTGGCCTGAAAAGCACTGAGCTTCGACGCACTGACCGCTCAGATAGCAGTTTCCTATGATCATTACCGACGCTTTTGTAGGGCAGTTCTAAAACAACTTTAGGGCGAATTTCCATATAGGGCTCCCGTCCGAATCATCCCGGGAGTTTCATTTTTCTGGTACGTCTATACTAGTTCTCTCTGAATTAAAATAATATTATAGCCATTCGAATACATTTATGGAAGAGGGGTAATCGGGATGATCTTTGTTTTTTACAGCTAATACCCTTAGTTTCTATGTTCATGGAACCGGCAGCATCCAGATTAATTTCCGCCGTTCAAACAGAACGGTTATCCCATTTGGATCATGGTACGGCGGGGCAGAATGCCATTTCAGGCTATCTTTATTTATTTTCAACCGACTCTCCTTATAATGACGCTGCATGGTCCCAAAAGTTCATCCTGAAAACGAAGGTACCAACGTGCGAACGTCTGTAATGGAAAATTGGGTTCCTCCACTGGTCTCTTTGAAATTCGGACAAACTTGCAAAGCACCAACAACTTACAACGCTCAAACATGGTGCTTAAACTAACAATAACGTTTGTAACCAACTGTGCATTAGGCACCACTTTTTTTTAATTATTCCAAAATATCTTCATTCCAATTTTTTATCAACTCTCAACAAATTTTACTGACTTCCTTTCATATTTATACATTGGGTGAATTGGGAATTCTCTACACAATTTCAATACCTACCATCTTTCCCTAACGTTACGAACATATTATTAGGTAGTAGGTACCAAATTTGAACAAAGATTATTATTTCATTGCTCACGGTTTTTTTCTTCAAATTTTGTGGGGTAGGTACCTACCTAAGTAGGTGATCCGAGCAATGCTAAAGTATTCTGGCACGTAGTAATTCCTTTTATATTTACATGCCTGAAAATACCTACCCAATGAGTCTACTTCACGTAAACGTCAAGAAAATAGGTAAATTAGGTTGGGATTACTACATAACTTGCTTCAAAGTTATCTATGAAATTCTGAATTGCTTAATCCTGATAACTACTACAGTCGATGGTGAAGCTCGGTACAGGAAGGTGGTTGAAGAAGTTTTTAATGATGTTTTAGCTAACATTGTACAGTTGAAGCCGGGTAATTATTTGGATAGGATTATGATTATATATGTTGGAGTAGGTACCTATTATTTTTGATTGATGAAGTAAACTGTGATGTACCAACTCATACAAATTGACTGGAGGCGAAGGCAGCTAACCACTTTCCTATTTCAATAGTTTCGAAACGGGATATGGTGGAACAGACGGATGATCGGACAGTACTACGGACGGAATTTGCCTTACCATTATTCACGGTATTACCACCGTAAGGTCAGTGAGTGACAAGCATGGACTTGCACGGATTGACATGACGAACTGCACTACATCTAAAATGTGACTCATGACTCACATCCGATGAAACTTGTACTGTTATTTGAACGGAATAAAGTAGATTTGGCATTGAAAAATATGAATTGAAGAACTTTTGCAATAAATAAATTCAAGATAGGTAGGTAGGTATTTACACATTATTATCGACCCGAATATCGTAATCTTAGCTCTATTCACAAGCCCTTATCTAGTAAGTACCAAGTTGTGTTTTTTCTTGGAAAATACAGTAATTTACCACACTCTGTATTGAAACAGTCAAATTATTATTTTGTTCAAGTTTATCAGAACTAATTATGTCATAAAACACACACACACGCAGTACCTACCTACTAGCCTACCCACCTATGTAGGTAGTGGTCAATCAGTCACAGAAACCTCATAAATCACTAAGTGTATAAAATCACCGCTCATGCACGAATCACTGAAAATGAAAGCTGGTTCAATCCTACTAACCCATGCGCATACTTAAAACGAAAACGATAATTCGACATGAGTGCCCACCTATTTGTATTGCTATATGTACCAATATCTAGGTAGCTACTTTATCGACCTACACCGTCAATTTGTACAGAAGTTTGAAGAGTCAGCTTCTTTAGAATTAGTTACGTGTGTTCAACAGCAGAACTTTTTTATGAATTTGAAAGTAACTGTCAGTTGTTTTCAAGCATTGGGTAATCGTTCGGGTAGGACATTGTTTTTCTATTTTGGAGCCAAAACAAAAGGCTTTTTGCTTCTGGCCGTTTTTGAATCCTCATAAGTAACTGTGATTCCAGCAGAAAACGTGTTTTTGTTTTTAAACAAAATTGATTAATCAGTTATTAATCGAACAATGATAAGCGCAGCATGAAACGTGACTGTAATGAAAAATGATTGCACATTCCACTGGAAAATCGAGGAGCGAAATTGTCCTAATACCTTGTCTGAAAAATTCTGTTTTTCGTTTCACTAGATGCAGAACACGTTTTTCCATATTTGTGCCCCTTGGTTACCTACCAGTCAGGAAGAGGGGTGGTTACAACCATCATGATGGGGGAGGGATGAAACAATAAAATAATGTGAAATAATAATCAATGAGGATAAATCTGTTTTGGTAAGAAAACAGTTGACAGAAACTAAAAAAAGGCGAAAATGTAACCATTCTTTTCGTAACTCAGGAATTTTCCCGTAGGCATATCCCAGGTGGTGGGGGATTCAACAGGAATGGGGGTTCCTTTGGAGAGGGGTGGGGGAACTGTCTAGTGTAACCTAGGTACCTAGATGGTCTGCAGTGAATAGAACTTGAGGCATTTATCTAGGACAGTTGAGGTTGTAATCTGAATCATCAGATATCGTAAACTGAAACGGGAGAGGGGGGCTGTGGGATAGGGAATTATCGTTTTTAAAATACTGCTATGATTTGAATAAAACTCATTAATACTAAGGGCAGTTTAGGTTTGTATCTGAAATTTACAGGATCGTAAAGACTTATAAGATCGGAGGGAGGATTTATGAATGCGTTGGGGGGGGGGGGGGGATACTGAATAGTTAGTACCTAGTGAAACGCCTACCTTGATCTTCCGATTTGAGTGAAACTTGAGGGCTACTCAAGATGACATCTGAGATCATTAGAATTGTAAAGGATTTTGTGTTCCTATCTACCTAGATGGTCAGATTTGAACGAGGCAAACTTAAGTATAATAGGGTTTGTGCACGTATTTATTTTATTTTCTAAATGAAAGTAGATTCCATCCTGAGACTTTTGACACTAACTACATTAAGCCCTACGATACGTATAGGTACCTAGTTCTGTTTCTATGAGTTTTCAAAGTTTCAACCAATTCTGACGTCATTGCACCCCTCTCGCCAGGGGTACCCCCTACCTACTGTGACGTCAGAATTGGTTGAAATTTTGAGAAATCATATAAAAAGAACTGAGTACTTATTGTAGGATAGTGCGGTTAGTTTCAACGTTCTCAGAATGGATTCTGGTTTCATTAAAAAATAATATAAACC
This sequence comes from Leptopterna dolabrata, assembly GCA_954871275.1. Classification (NCBI taxonomy): domain Eukaryota; kingdom Metazoa; phylum Arthropoda; class Insecta; order Hemiptera; family Miridae; genus Leptopterna; species Leptopterna dolabrata. The sequence goes on along the minus strand of CATPAC010000078.1, from coordinate 16,000 downwards.
GCTTTTGTGAACCATGCACATACCCCAGTGAATTGAGAATCAGGAAATTAGATAGGTACGTATCTAATTTTTAGCTAGCAACACTGTAGGTACCTAGAATCGCTTGTTTCAAGTTACACTATCATTATGTTTCTAAATAATGTATTTGGAGGTTTGTATTTAACGTATAATTTATAGAAAACTAGCGGTCACATTACATCAACCATTCGACCATCAACAAGTGAGGTAGGTACCTGCAGTGGAAGGGCTTTTTTGATGTTCAGCTTTCTTTGAACTGGGTTTAGAAGAGCTATAATTGAGCTTGTTTGCCTATGTACCTACCTATATAATTTTTTGAATGAAATCGATTGAAAAATTATCACGGTTTATCCACAAAACTCAGCCCACAAAACTGTTTGAAACTGCTTTTTTGAGCTATTTCACACTCCTGCCACTCTTCATCACATCCTGTATTCCTGTATTCACCGGCACTTTTTATTGTCGGTGACCGACGGTTACTTTTGTGGAGCAATATTGCAGGAATCGGATAACATTAATTGCTGGTGTAAACGGGGTATTAGGGGGTCGAATTTAGGTAGGTCCCCTGTTTTTTACAACCTACCTACCTGAATTTATATCCCACTCCCATTAGGAGGTTTTTGGTTGTTACCTATTAGGATATTTATCCAATAGTATACTGTGCCTAGCACGGATAGTATCGTTCTGGGCATACGTAAACGTGTAATCCTTGGTTGTAACTGGCATTACAACGGTTCTAAGATGTTCCCATACACGTATCTCATCAGGAAAACGATCGAACTATCAACTGCGTGTGCGTGGAATTTTATTATCACGCGATTATCGCGCACTGTTGTGCGTTCATTGCACCCTAGACGCATGATCACGTTTATTGTAAATACCCAAATTCTGGTACCAGGTAATTAATAAAATAGTTACCTACAGCTGGTCATTTCACAATGTTGAGGTAGGTACGTCACTCGCGTCCTACGCCCCCACCCAGCACCCACAACAACACAAGTAGGCAGGTACCTGCCCACAAACGTACATTAGGGATGTCCGATACTTCAAAAGTATCGATATATATATCGTATCGATACATCTAAAAGTATCAAAAAGTATCGATACGATACTTTCAAAAAGTATCGATACGATACTTTCAAAAAGTATCGATACGATACTTTCAAAAAGTATCGATATTTTGAAGTATCGATACCTACTTTTTGATACTTTTTCAAAAATGGGTGGAAATGTCGTTTTTGTTCTCTCTCCATCAGCATGACAGTGAATATTATACCACATCCCACGTTTTTACTTCATCTACATTGGTATAATATAAATACCATCGTCAGCCTATCGAAGAATTATTTCAGGATAATTGGTTTTGGCGCTTGTTTTTCAAAATTATTGACAAGACAAGACAAGGCATGACATTATTTCGTTAATTCGGCACAATCACATCAGAAAACAAGAAAGAACAAAGAAAATCCAACCAAAAAACTATTTAGTTAAGTTGGTTGGTTGCTTGGTTGGGTTAACATTTTGTTGGCCCTTCCTATTCCTACTAAATGGAGGACAGCTGACTCTCACCGAGAGCTGGAGGTGGTGGTACATGAACTTTCTTTAATTTGTTGAAGTGGTTGGTCTCCCAGCAATCTAGTTGGAGGTACTGTCAACAGTACCTACACCCGATAGCAACCACCCCCTTGCCGAACCTAGAAAAAGTAGTTGAGACGTCCATCGCAACTATCGACCAAGTCGTAGGTACAACAAAATATTTCCAAACTATTCATACTACCTTCTAATAGGTACTTAGTTGTTATTAACCCTTTCGCTTCAATATCATTGCGCGCGTGAGCGGCTCGCCGACGCTAAATCCTCTCAGGCGCCAGTGATTCACCGTTTCTGCGAGCTTGACACTCAGTTTGTTCTGCTTGACACTCTGTTTGTGGCGTAAATATACGGGATTAGATCTGCTAAGACATTCTTGGAACAACGTACATATATACGGGCTTAGAAGCGAAAGGGTTAAACCAAGAGAATGAAGGTCAACACCTTCACGGCCTCAGAGGTTTGTAGCCCCTATCAAGACCAGATGCAGGTTTTGCATCTGCATAGGTAGGTAGGTACCTACTTTACAATGTTGATGGTGTTCAACCGTGAAGCTGCTTCTCACGAAATGTTGTATTGGCCATCGATTGAAAATGTACCCAATCACGTATTTAGGAATTGCCGAAGAAATAAAGGATGATATTCAGTTTTCAAGATTCCGTGTCAACAAACAGTATACCTAATTCTCATTCAATTGGCAGAAAAGTGGGTAAGTAGGTACCTACTTAACTAAATAGGACTGGGATATACATTCAGGTAGGTAACTAGGGGAAAACCGGATACATTCTACCCCACAACACGAGACCGGCTCTAGATACTGCCAACTTCATTATTTTTTCAAAATCATACATTGAGCGTACCTACCGGCTTACAATAGGTACCTAGATATGAAACGGTTGAACAGTATGTATACCCCACCAGTCTCATAATTTTTTTTTACCCAATCTGCCAGTTTCTATCAGGGAACCAACCTAGAGATAAATACAGTACCGATTTCATGATATTGCGCGAATAAGACAGAAATACATCACACACACACAATGGTCTCAACCACTCCAAACTAGAGGCACAGCCCAAATCGTACCCCACACGTATTGGGAGGTACCTACCTACTAACGCACAACTATCTAGTGTTTATGGCTATTGACGGGATATACAGGTACCTATCGGGTTAAGTTCTTAAGAATACATTCTGCTACTTGGTACGTATAATAAGGAACGCTACTATGTAGGTACGTATTAAGAAAAAAGGAAACTGACAGTACCTACCTAACTACTATATTACTTGAACTCAATGAAAACTAGCGATCAAGTAATATTACATGTATGAATACTTCACAAAGCATATTGCTTAAATGTCACTCAGACGGATGAATATGTAGGTACCTACATTTTGAAACCCCAACATCGTCAGATAAATTCAATTCAAGTCTATCCTTCTCAAAGCTCTCACCTTTGAACGTGCACGGTGCGCCAAGGAAAGTTGCCGATTTGTATTAGCCGCCAAAGAGCACACCGATCACACTGTGAGCACTTCTCACTTCTCAGCAAGGGAAGTGCATGTGAATGTGACGCCCTCCAGGAATCTGCCTCCCCACCTCTAGGCGCTCATATTCTTTAGTGATATGGCTAGTTTTTTTTCTCACATTAGCGGATCAGCGAAACAAGCAAAATATGAGTGATTATTGGAGTGGAGACAATCCAAGTGAATAGCCACTTCTTTGTGAACGAATAGGTACATAACGGTTTTGATGTGTCATGTCGAAAGCTGGTATTATTGGACCTTACTTTTTCGTGGAGAACGAGCTTACTGTGACATCCGCTCAATACCTGAACATGACAGAACAATTTTTTATTTCCAAACCTCGAAGTGGATCTTGAGGATGTCTGGTTCCAGCAGGATGGTGCCACGTCACACACTTCCAAGGGCGCTTCATCTTCCTGACAGGCCGTCTTCAGTGGGTGGTGCGACCACCTGATTTAGCCCCCTGTGACTTTTTTTCTTATGGGGCTTACATAGATTGTCTGAAGATCTTGGACCAACTTAAGGCTAACAAACATATGCCAAGCATTTCAGAAATGGAGTTTTCAGTGTACTGATAGAGGGGAGCGGCACTTGAGCGGTGTGATTTTCAAAATGATGAGAAACAAAACTTCAAAATGTATTACTGTACAGCGGAATCTGAATTATATCGACCCCTGCAGTAACTTGCATTTTTTTTTTCAACCTTACAAATCAGCACGTCATTTTACCGCACCCTGTATGAAATTAATAGCGATTTCATGAACAAACAAGAGTTGGCAAGATTAAGCACATATATCCAAAATTTTGAGCGGTGTGGATAGAAAAGTTGTTGATTCACAATAGGAGTGACGTTCACCGAAGTGCATAAAAATTCGATGTAGATAGATAATTAGTAGAAAGCCGGTTTAGGGTGATCGTTGTTCTAACTGCGCTAAAAGGTAGATGACACCTACCTTTGTGGTTAGGACACAAGAGGATTAAGATGGTATCTGACAATTAAGTTCCTGTTGAGTCATAATCAATTAAGTAGATAGCCAGCCTGATACAGCCTATCTTGATGAAGTGTATATAACAATTAAATGCTGTCACTGACATGTTTCTTTTCACTTTCAGCCAATTCGACATCCATACGAGGAATGGAGGCCTGTCAGAGAAGCTTCGGGACTTGGAAGACATGTTCCTCCTCATGCAATTCCACCCCGATACCCAGTATTTCATCACAGCAAAGGCTACTCCTACGCTCCATCAAAGAAAATCCTTCAGCAGCAGCTAACTGACACCTCAGACACAGTTGAAGTGTTTTCACCTGCTCCTCCATCTATACTGGGTTCATTTAGTGTGTTTGGGCACGCAACAGTCAATGCAAGAGAGCCAGCATCGCATGTTATTAAGAAATCTCCTCGACCTCAATACACAGCAGATTACCCACTCTATGAGAGGCCAAAAACCTCCAATAGCTATCAGGTTAGGAACCAATTCGTTTCCCCCGGCTTCTATCCACCAGCTGAATCTCCCAAGAGACCAAACAGATACAATGACTATAACGATCCTTATTTCTTTGAGTCCACTTTACGACCACCCCCACGAGATTCCATCAATAAAGTTTCAAGCTATTCCCAACACACTCAGTCGACTTCACTGTCACCAAACTCTTTCTACTTCGAGCAACCCCAACCTTTCCAACCATCGGCAGTAGATAATAGCTTTGACAAGGTGCGTAAGCCGATAAATAGTTACCATTTCTCTGACACTCCAAATTACTCAACGCCTTCACCTATTGATTACAGAACTACTGTAAACGATTTTGACCAACCATCTGGTTCTTATTATAATTCGTACAACAAAAAAGTGAGTCAACACTCCTGGCAAAGGAATCCCTTTGGTGATGTAGGCATTGGCACAAGGCGTCCAGAAATTCAAGCTAAGCCTGTAGTAGAAGACAAAGAACCTACTAAAGATATTTACAATCAGTATTCACACTTAAGCCGGCCTTTCCAAAATTCCCAGTATACAACCACCATCGACTCTCAGAGAGAAATTAACACTTACTCGCCTTACGTCACAACATATCCCTCACCTGTAGAAACACAAAACGTGAAGTTTTCTGATGTTGCTCAACCATTCCATGTAACTAATGACTATCGAACTCAAGGAGCCCCTATTAATAAGCCTGACTATGTGGTAACTCAAGATCCTTACAGTCAAGAGGTGTACCCAGTGACAGTAACAACATTTGAAGGGCCAACTGAGCCTATTCGAGAGACAAAGAAGAAATATAAAGAAAATTATAAACCCTACAGGTCAGACCCAAATAGTCGGCCATCTTCAAAGAGTAAGACAAAGAATACCCAAGATTCACACTCACACCACCGACCCCATGTGCAAATTACGTCGTATCAAGGTTTCAATGAAAACGTCCCACCACCATTCCTACCAACTCCAACACCTGATGCGCATCCCTATGCCCCTCAACCCACCATGGAAGAAATAACGACAGATCAACCTGAAGTTTCTAGTGCTCAAGATTTCAGTTATGTATCAACTATAGACAATAAGTATCAAGATAAAAACGAGGAACCAACAGAGTATCCAGCCACTACCACAGCTGCTATTGAAACTACCACTCCTTCCCCTAGAACCAGGGCCACTATCAAGTCCAGGAGGCGTCCAACTCGTCCATCACAGGCATCAAAGACAACTGAAAGTTCCAGACACAAGAATCACAGGACACCAGATGATGAATATTCCACTACAGTGGATTATTATAAGCAGCAGCGACGCCGCAAACCCACCAACAAGTATAGGGAAAACTCTGAATATAAACGGTTCAGGACAACCTCTGCAAGTACAACAACAACAACAACAACTACAACTGAGCCACCTTCACTATTTGACACAACTGAACCATATGAAGACACCACAACTGTATCTGAAGCACCTCATGTTGTGAATAAATTTATGGAGAGACCACAGGAGAATCAATACAATAGTTTTGAGCATTACTACAATTCATTCAACGCTGAACGTGCACCCATAGAAACTGTCAACAGCCAAGTACCCGAAAGGGATTTGTATAGCCTAAATTATGCAGATATATTTGCCGAACCATCCACCTCTTCAACAGCCTCACCAACTACTACAACAACGACTACTACTACTACTAGCACTACAACCACAACCACAACACAACCTCCAGTAAGCGTAACATCTCCAAATCTTGAAAGTACAGCAAGTTCAATACCAGCAAGATTGAAAAACAAATATGGAAGCAATCGACCTCGATTTAGTGTCAAGGATTATCGGGATCGGTTGAATAGATCAACAACAACATCATCACCCACAAATAATGATGATGAGACAACGCCTAAACCAAAAACCGACATTCCTAAGATATTGAGTCGAATGAGGCCCTCACAGCGACAAACCACCGAAGCCCCTGCTTCTCAGGACGAAGCAACTCCTGAATCCAAACTAAGGAAATACAAGCCTCGGTCAGGTCCTTCAAGAACATTTTACAAAACTTCCACAACAGTACAACCTGATGCTGGAGATATGACGACAACCGAGAGAACTAACACATTCCGCCCAAGTACAAATCGCTATAAGCCTGGCAGTGGGAAGTATTACAGTCGCTACCGAACATCATCACTTTCCCCAAAAGAAGTAGATGATAGCCCTGTAACTACAACAGCAAGAATAACAATAAAACCAAAGGGGGTGTTTTCAGCTAAGCGACGACCATTCCCAACAAAGAACAAACCTGACCTCAGTAAAGAAGATGATTCCTCTGAAGATACACCTTCCACTCCAAATTTTGGAGATACCCTCAAAATTAACGACAACGAAGTAATACCAGGAGTTTTGACCAAGAAAATGGATGATGGGGCCACAACCACAATCTCAAGTGAAGAAAAAGAAGTGAGCATTGTTTCAGAAACACCCACATCATCTACCAATTCAGTTCCCAATATTCCACCATCGGGCAGTGAAGCAATGAGAGTTGCTGATCTCACTTCCTCTTCAAGCAATGATTTCCATATGTCAAGTGCTTTCAAGACTAATATTGTTAGCCACAGAAGGGTGCTGCCAAAAATCTCACTTCCCACAGATGAACCCATATTGCCCCTTGAAGCCTTTTTCCAAACCAGACAAAAAGATTAGTTAAACGGAATTGAACAAGGACATCATGTATCATATGGTTTTGAATCACCACTCGAGTTTAGATGAAATGGCATTATTTTTACGCAGGTACATATTCCTAAAGCATCCATACGTGGGCTGCCCATGTAAAAGTAAAGCCAAGCTTCCTTGAACTCCCACTGACATTCTCATTGCCAAAGAACAGATGACGAGGTTGTTGAATCGACTATCACATACTCACCCAGTAGGTAAGTAGGTATAGGTAGGCTTTTGACTCAGCAGATTCAGTAAATAAGTAGGTACATACTAACTGTAGAATATTCAACAACACAAAATGATCCAGTGGATGTGGGCACAGTGTAACGAAAGACTATAGGATGAAACTGAGTGCAGCTAAGTAGGTATACAGCAGGTCTTGCTATCTGGAACAAAATTCCGTAACTATATAAAACGATGAACTTCTTATTTATAATTTTCGGTAGGGAACTATATGTATGGTCTAACACCAAAATGTGAAAAAGTATCAATCCAACAGAACAGCCTACAACAATGGACGTCTTTGTGAGTGAAACAGACTGAAATAGTTATGTTGTACACGCATTGACAGGATTTTGGAAAACTTGATCGGTAGTTCCACAACCTACTATTATCAGGTCATAAGTCTTCACTCGGATCAGGCATGCTTCGTGTACCTACATAGACTGAAGGCCAAAGTTAAATAAGTTGGAATAAATATTTGTTACACAATTTTTTTTATAAAGTCAGGCAAGAAGGTTCCGTTTGCCATTATGTTCAAAAGCCGTATACATAACAACTGAGCTAATGGCCTTCTTGAAAAATGACTCTAGTGTAAATGTAACATCCTTTCTATTGATATCAGTGAGGTCACTTTCAAAAGAAGGTTACAGACCACTGATGTAAGTGTAATATGAGTACACCACATTTTGTATGATTAAATGGTTATATATTTTAAGAAATAAATTAATTGCTGAATATAACAAAGAAAAGCTTTTGTTCTTGTACAAAACTGGTTTACATAACCCAGTATCAACTGACATCAAAGTAATGATTTGTTGTAAGATGCTCAGTATCTGACCTTTGTTTTATAGTCCAAAATGTTGTAATGGGTCCAAGGAATCAAGTGAATGTAATATAAGTCAGTAAGATTATTCCTACACGAATGAGTGAATTGAATAGTGTAAATATTCTTTAAGATATAAGCCCAGTGAGGTCAGTGTAAATATATTGTGAATAAATTATTGAGTAGCGTAATACTGAATTTAATTTAAAATTTGCGTTAATGACTGTACATTTTCGACAGAGTCTATTAATTTATTGAACCCTGAATAATTCAGAAGTAAATTATTGTGTAAGTTTCTTAATGAGCTTGCTATGTTACGTCTGCTATGAATAAACTGTTTTCAATACATACTGTTTCATGCCCCACCCTTCACATTTTAGGAATCTACAGATCTATGAATCTAGACATCAGGAAGAACTGATTCATAACAGCAACATGGGTAACACATACAATCCGATGAATATGGAAGTCAACAACAATTATTTATAATAGCAATGTTAGTAACCACACCTACTTACTTCAAATCAAGAGTTTTCTTTGTCCTGGTGTTCTCCTTACTGCAGACACTGAAGTGATCGGCAGAGTGGTTGGTACGACGAAATCGCACAATGAACTACTGCAGCAACCAATCAAGGGCCGAGAACGAATCAAACCAGCAAAGGATGAATTACGGGAATCACTTGAATCATTTCACCCCCCCTGAATGGATCAAAGGACTCATCCTAATTCCCTACTTTCTAGGAAACAATCTAAGAATAAGACATATTACTATACAGGAGTTTTTCAATGAAATAAACGTTTCAAATTCAGGAATACAAAAAGGTAATAAGTTCCAAATTTATTTTAGTAGGTACTTTGTAAATTTATTACAGATTTTTGACAAATTCTTGTAAATTTACTATATGATTCTAATGAAATTTATATAAAAATAAATTAATTAAAGAGGAGAAAAGCTTCTGCAATACAGAAACATATTATCATTGAACATCACTTCTTAATTTTATAATTTATTTGTAGCATGCAAATAAAATCTACTGATTTATAAACAATCGATGAAACATCGTGATATACCTGTACAAAAAATTAAAAAAACGTGAAAGAAATTATTCAAACTAGAGGCAAAATAAATTGGTAGATAACCCACTGCATGTTCCGACACATGGTAGGACGAGAACTTCAGACCCAGCTACTTAGTACAAGCTTCTTAAGGCATTTTAGAAACAGACATCTCATTGGAACCAATTGGAAAGCGTTCATCATCACTTGGATGTAACAAAGAGGTGATGAAATATTCCTTTGCTGCATTGGAAGGATTTAGCAAAATGTAATGAATCAACACCACTTTCTCACACGTAAAATGTGTAAAACAGTAGGTACTTAGATCAAATTATTGGTGTCATTAAGTACTCATTAAAATAGCCCAGCTAATGAAACTAGCTTTGAAATGGCCTTAGCAAGTGCAGTAATAAATTATTTTCCATAGGTTTTGTGAGCCAATACCAAAACGAAATTGAATCATCTCAGAAAACTACCATTCAAATAAACAGTTCAACTAGCAGTTTTGTAAACAATCCCTTTGCACACGCTTATGATGTTATGGTGATTCATTCAGTTGAGAAACTGAACTGCATTATCAGCCATTGCAGATTTTGGCTTACATATTTGGCATCAGCTTACAGGTCTAATACCAAGGCAAGGTTGACAAACGGCTCAAAAGAGACAGACTAGTTTGATAAAACAAAACTACGTTGTCTTACCAACTGTGGGCAGTTCAAAGTCATTCATAACTTAGCAGCAACCAGAGAAATTTTATAGTTATCGAGTTGCTCTGAGCAAGGAAATTGTTGGCAAAGCTCCAAAATCGACAAGAAAATAAATGGATACTCAACAGAAAATGCAACATATACCTATGCGTAGAGTAGCTTCAAAAGAAATCAATCAAACTGGTTCATTCGAATTGCATTTTATAAGACGCAATACAAATTGTACCAAGGAAAGCTCTCTTCGATGGAGACAACATAAACTTTGGTGAAAATTGATATAAATATAATTCTCTGGCACATCTGCTTCGTTTATTGAGCAAGACAGCAACTCTGGCCCAGCAGGTTCTACCAACTGTTGCCTGTAACAAATCAAAAAATCCAATTTAACCAATGAAGCAGGTAACATGACGGAAGAAAAAAAATTAATGAATTACGATTTTCCAACAAATCAGAATTGTTTCATCAATACAGCAGTAGGGATGTCACCAAAAAGAGCTACACAGCATACAAATAGGTTTTCTCCTATTTGTCTGTCTATGGGAAGTACAGGTCGGCTAATACAGTACTGCAATGCAATTGAGAAATGACCCCACCATAATTTTAAGTTGGTTGAGGCCCACAAGGGACTGATGTCCCTTGAGCAGCCATCCTTATAGATACTTAGAGTGATATATCATTGTGTGCAGAGGCACAAGCAGGCACAGATGCACTCTCAACCATGTCTGCTAGTATATCTCAGTATTTTGCTCTATTACAACCCAACTCTTAGTGCAGCTGCAGTCTCTTCCCTACTGTCAGTTGCAGTGGTTTGTCAGTGAGGGCAACCTGTACCATTGTAACCTACTCCAGTCGGTGACTTTACATGTACTAGTAGTTCCCAAAATCTACTCAACAGCTCATATCAAAACATTCAAGGTTTTGTCCTACCGGACAATGGAACCCTTTGTTGGCAGCCTCGATTTCTCTATGAGTTTTAAACTCACTTGTCACATGGGTTTATTATTCTACTTATTCTACGTACAGAAATGTTGGCTGTTCATTTATTGTATCTTTCATGCGCAACAACTGAAATACTTATTCTTGATGGTTTCCACCAATTTCGGACCCCAAAAACACGAATTAGGCTCGGGGTTTTTTTTATAGGTTATCTTTGATCATTGATCGTACCAAATATTTGTCGTAGCACTATTTCTAGTGTTATTATACAAATTTATGGTGATTTCAGACAATTTCCCAGGTTTCTGACTCATGAAAAATTGTTGGGAGCTTAACCTTCGTTACAACCTCAATTCTTCCTCTTCGTTCCAAATCAACTTAATATTCGGTCTTCTCGCCCCCAAAAAACATGGAAAACGATACCTCACAAGCTCATGTTCACTAAAAACTCGAAAATCCCTGGGAAACCCCCATTTTTACACCAACTTTTCTCCCATAACACCCCTGGGTGTATTCCGATCGGGCTGCCGAGCTTCGGAGCACAGCTAAGACCCAAATGTGTTCCCAAATGGCGACACAAACTGTGTGCGGAAGAACGACGATTTAAGACCAAAATTTAACGTAAATTTAAGACTGAAACTTCTTTACAACATTCATTTTCCATTCTTTGGACAAAATCGACTTCATATTCGGTATTCTCGTCCCAAAAAACATGGAAAATGATACCTCAAAAGCGCATGTTACTAAAAGACAAAACATGTGCAATAATTGAAATAGATGTGCAATAATTGATTTTTGATGGTGTCCACCAATTTTGGCCCCGAAAACACGAATTAGGCTCGGTTTTTTTCTCTCTTTTTTTTAATGATTATCTTTGATCATTGCCATTTATTTGTCTTGATTCACATGTTGATACTATTTCTAGTGTTATTATACAAATTTATGGTGATTTCAGACAATTTCCAAGGTTTTTGACTCATAAAAAAATGAATTTCGGGAGCTTAACCTTCGTTACAACCTCAATTCTTCACTCTCCGGTCAAGATCAACTTCATATTCGGTCTTCTCGCCCTAAAAAACATGGAAAACGATACCTCACAAGCTCATGTTCACTAAAACACCTATTTTTCCTCTTTAACACCCCTGGGTGTATTCCGATCAGGCTGCGGAGCTTTGGAGCACAACTAGGACCCAAATGTGTTCCCAAATGGGAACCCAAACTGTGTGCGGAAGGACGACGACTTTAGATCAAAATGTAACGTAAATTTAAAGCTGAAACTTCGTTAGAACCTCAAATTTCCATTCTTTGATCAAAATCGACTTCATATTCGGTCTTCTCGTCCCAAAAACATGGAAAACGATACCTACGAAACATGGAAAAGCTCACGTTACTAAAACACAAAAAGTACCTATTTTTATACACATTTTCACTCATATATATATTGTACCTTGGGTATATTCCGATCGGGCTGCAAAGCTTCGGGACACAACTGGGGCCCAAATGGAGCATGTGTGCGAAAGAAGGAATTCTTTAGACCGAAAATGAAGCCGGTATGCATGATACGGCGTACGGACATTGCATTTTCTGAATCTACGCACCTTGAAACGCGAAAGAAAAAATGTTGAGTGGGTTTTATAAACATTTTTTGCTGAGCGAATACATAGGTGTATTACTTACAGAATAATAAACCAAAATGCAATGCCGCACGCCGTATCATGCATAATCTACTTCGGTCTAAAAAAGTCGTTCTTTCGCACACATGCTCCATTTGGGCCCCAGTTGTGTCCCGAAACTTTGCAGCCCGATCGGAATATACCCAAGGGTATTATGAGTTATAAATGGGTATACAAGTAGGTATTTGTTAGTATTTTAGTAACATGAGCTTTGAGGTATCGTTTCCCATGTATTTTGGGACGAGTGGACCGAAAATGAAGTCGATTTTAGCCAAAGAGTGGAAAATTGAAGGTCCTAACGAAGTTTCAGCCTTAAACTTTCGTTAAAGCTTGGTCTAAAATCGTCGTTCTTACGCACACAGTTTAGGTCCCTGTTTGGGAACACATTTGTGTCGTAGTTGTGCTCCGATGCTCGGCAGCCCGATCGGAATACACCCAGGGGTGTTATGGGAGAAAAAACGCTGCAAAGTCCTTGTCACATGGTTTTATTATTCTATTGTACACACCTACGGATATGTCGGCTGCTCATTTATTGTTTCTTTCATGTGAAATAATTTAAATGGATATTTCTGATTGTTTCAACCAATTTTCGCCCCCAAAACACGAATTAGGTAGGCTCCTTTTTTTTCTTCTCAAATTATCTTTGATCACTGGTAGTGCCATTTAATTGTCTTGATTCATCTGTTGACACTTTTTCTAGTGTTAACATACAAACTTATGGTGATTTCAGACAATTTACCAGGTTTTTGACTCATAAAAAATAGATTTAGAGCAGAACCATTGGTAGAACCTCAATTTTCCCCTCCTTTGTCAAAATTGACTTCATAATCAATCTTCTTGTTCCAAAAAACGTGGAAAACGATTAGTAAACGATTAGTATGTTAGTAAAACACAAAAAGTACCTATTTTTATACCCATTTTCACTCATAACACCCCTGGGTATATTCCGATCGGGCTGCAAAGTTTCGGGACACAACTAGGGCCCAAATGGAGCTTGTGTGCGAAAGAACGGATTTTTTAGACCGAAAATGAAGCCGGTATGCATGATACGGCGTACGGACATTGCATTTTCTGAATCTACGCACCTTGAAACGCGAAAGAAAAAATTTTGAGTGGGTTTTATAAACATTTTTTGCTGAGCGAATACATAGGTGTATTACTTACAGAATAATAAACCAAAATGCAATGCCGCACGCCGTATCATGCATAATCTACTTCGGTCTAAAAAAGTCGTTCTTTCGCACACATGCTCCATTTGGGCCCCAGTTGTGTCCCGAAACTTTGCAGCCCGATCGGAATATACCCAAGGGTATTATGAGTTATAAATGGGTATACAAGTAGGTATTTGTTAGTATTTTAGTAACATGAGCTTTGAGGTATCGTTTCCCATGTATTTTGGGACGAGTGGACCGAAAATGAAGTCGATTTTAGCCAAAGAGTGGAAAATTGAAGGTCCTAACGAAGTTTCAGCCTTAAACTTTCGTTAAAGCTTGGTCTAAAATCGTCGTTCTTACGCACACAGTTTAGGTCCCTGTTTGGGAACACATTTGTGTCGTAGTTGTGCTCCGATGCTCGGCAGCCCGATCGGAATACACCCAGGGGTGTTATGGGAGAAAAAACGCTGCAAAGTCCTTGTCACATGGTTTTATTATTCTATTGTACACACCTACGGATATGTCGGCTGCTCATTTATTGTTTCTTTCATGTGAAATAATTTAAATGGATATTTCTGATTGTTTCAACCAATTTTCGCCCCCAAAACACGAATTAGGTAGGCTCCTTTTTTTTCTTCTCAAATTATCTTTGATCACTGGTAGTGCCATTTAATTGTCTTGATTCATCTGTTGACACTTTTTCTAGTGTTAACATACAAACTTATGGTGATTTCAGACAATTTACCAGGTTTTTGACTCATAAAAAATAGATTTAGAGCAGAACCATTGGTAGAACCTCAATTTTCCCCTCCTTTGTCAAAATTGACTTCATAATCAATCTTCTTGTTCCAAAAAACGTGGAAAACGATTAGTAAACGATTAGTATGTTAGTAAAACACAAAAAGTACCTATTTTTATACCCATTTTCACTCATAACACCCCTGGGTATATTCCGATCGGGCTGCAAAGTTTCGGGACACAACTAGGGCCCAAATGGAGCTTGTGTGCGAAAGAACGGATTTTTTAGACCGAAAATGAAGCCGGTATGCATGATACGGCGTACGGACATTGCATTTTCTGAATCTACGCACCTTGAAACGCGAAAGAAAAAATTTTGAGTGGGTTTTATAAACATTTTTTGCTGAGCGAATACATAGGTGTATTATTCACAGAATAATAAACCAAATGGGTGTAAAAATAGGGGTTTTCGAGGGTTTTTTGAGGTTTTAGTGAACATGAGTTAGCGAGGTATCATTTTCAATGTTTTCTAGGTAGGGGAGACCGAATATGAAGTTTATTTTGACAAAATAGTGAAGAATTGAGGTTGTAACGAAGGTTAGGCTCCCCAAATTATTTTTTTATGAGTCAAAAACCTGGGAAATTGTCTGAAATCACCATAAATTTGTATAATAACATTAGAAGTAGTACCAACATGTGAATCAATACAATTAAATGCCACTATCAATGATCAAAGGTATTTTGTAAATAAAAGTAGGAGCCTAATACGTGTTTATGGGGCCAAATTTATAGAAACCATCAAAAATAGATTTTTCAATTATTGCACATGACAGAAACAATAAATGACCAGCCAGTATTTCTGTAGGTATGTCCAGCAGAATAATAAACCCATGTGACATTGCTGCGTTTTCCCTCTCATACTTCTGCTACCCAGAAGTATGTCGTGTGGGGAGAGGTGTGACGGTGGGCAGCTCTGGAGTCGTCTGTGTTTCCAGTGAGAAGGGGCTCCGTCAGGCTGAAACCTAACCGCTATCCGTTCTTAACTGGTGATAATATCGCCACTCTTGGAGGGGGATTCTCGAGGGTTCACTGCCACTCTCCTCACTCTGTCCCAAGCTGAACGGAATGCCTTCGTACAGAAGTGGGGTGGGTACATTTATCAAGGATTTACTCTTTTTGGTTTATTATTCTGTGAATAATACACCTATGTATTCGCTCAGCAAAAAATTTTTATAACACCCCCCTCAAAATTTTTTCTTTTCCGTTTCAAGGTGCGTAGATTCAAAAAATGCAATGTCCGTCCGCCGTATCATGCATACCGGCTTCATTTTCGGTCTAAAAAATTCGTTCTTTCGCACACATGCTCCATTTGGGCCCTAGTT
>CATPAC010000076.1:0-29563 GCA_954871275.1 Leptopterna dolabrata | reverse complement strand
GCAGCGTTTTCTTTTTGGTTCATTATTCTGTGAATAATACACCTATGTATTCGCTCAGCAAAAAATTTTTATAACACCCCCTCAAAATTTTTTCTTTTCCGTTTCAAGGTGCGTAGATTCCAAAAATGCAATGTCCGTCCGCCGTACGCCGTCCGCCGTACGCCGTACGCCGTCCGCCGTACGCCGTATCACGTGTACAGGCTTCATTTTCGATCTAAAAAAATCGTTCTTTCGCACACATGCTCCATTTGGGCCCTAGTTGTGTCCCGAAACTTTTCAGCCCGATCAGAATATACCCAGGGATGTTATGAGTGAAAATGTGTGTAAAAATAGGTACTTTTTGCGTTTTAGCAACATGTTAGTAAAATGAGCTTTTGAGGTATCTTTTTCCATGTTTTTGGGGACGAGAAGACCGAATATGATGTCGATTTTGACCAAAGACGCGGAAATTGAGGTTTTACCAAAGGTTCAGCTCCCAAAATTGGTTTTTTATGAGTCAAAAACCTTGAAAACTGTCTGAAATCACCATCAATGTGTATAATAACATTGGAAAAAGTGTAAACAGGTGAATCAAGACCATTAAATGCCACTACCAATGATCGAAGATGATCTAAAAAAAAAAGAAAAAAAAGCGTACCTATTTCATGTTTTGGGGGCCAAAATTGGTGGAAATCATCAGAAATAGCTATTTCAATCATTCCACATGAAAGAAACAATAAATTTAACAGCCAACAAGAATCTCTAGAACTCCAATAGAATAATAAACCCATGTGACAAGGACTTTGCAGCGTTTTTTTGTTTTAGTAACATGTTAGTAACATGAACGTTTGATTTATCGTTTTTCCATGTTGTTGGGACGAGAATACCGATTATGAAGTTGATTTTGACCAAGGAGTGGAAAATTGATGTCCTAAGGAAGGTTCAGCCATAAATTTACATTAAATTTGGTTCTAAAATCGTCGTTTTCCGCACACAGTTCGGGCCCCCATTTGGGAAAACATTTGGGTCCTAGTTGTGCTCCGAAACTCGGCAGCCCGATCGGAATACACCCAGGGGTGTTATGGGAGAAATATGAGGGTAAAATTAGGGGTTTTCGAGGGATTTTTGAAGTTTTAGTGAACATGAGCTTGTGAGGTATCGTTTTCCATGTTTGTTAGGGTGAGAAGACCGAATATTTGGTTGATTTTGAACAAAAGAGTGATGAATTGACGTTTTAACGAAGGTTAAACTCCCGAAATTCATTTTTTATGGGTCAAAACATGGGAAATTGTCTGAAATCACCATACATTCGCAAAATAACACTAGAAGTCGTATCAACAGGTGAATCATGAAAATTAAATGGTACCCTATCAATGAACAAAAATAATCTGTTGAATGGTAAAGCCCAGCCGAGATCGTGGTTTTGTGGGCCAAAATTGGTGGAAACCATCAAAAATACCCATTTCAATAATTTCACATGAAGGAAACAATAAATGAATAGCCAACATTTCTGTACGTATGTCCAGTAGAATTATAATAAAACCCATGTGACAAGGACTTTGCAGCGTTTTTGTGTTTTCGTATCATGTTAGTAACATGGGCTATTGAGGTATTGTTTTCCATCTTTTTGGGACGTGAAGACCGAATATGAAGTCGATTTTGACCAAAGAGTGGAAAATTGAGGTTCCAACGAAGTTTCAGCCTTAAATTTACGTTAAATTTTGGTATAAAATCGTCGTTTTTCAGCACACAGTTTGGGTCCCCATTTAGGATCACATTTGGGTCCTAGTTGTGCTTCTTAACTCGGCAGCCCGATCGGCATAAACCCAGGGGTGTTATGGGAGAAACATGGGAGTGAAATTATGGGTTTTCGAGTGATTTTTGAGGGTTTTAGTGAACATGTGCTTGTGAGGTATCGTTTTCCATGTTTTTTAGGGCGAGAAGACCGAATATGAAGTTGATTTCGAACAAAGAATGAGGAAATGAGGTTGTAACGAAGGTTAAGCACCCTAAATTCATTTTATATGAATCAAAAACCTGGGATATTGTCTAAAATCACCATACATTTGTATAATAAACACTATTAGTAGTATTAGCAGTTGAATCAAAACAATTAAATGTCACTGTCAAAGATAATCTGTTAAAAATACGGAAAAATCGGGAGCCGAGATCGTGTCTTTGTGGGCCAACATTGGTAGAAAACCACCAAAACCCATCAAGAATCACAATAAATGAACAGCAATATTACTGTAGTTATGTCCGATAGAATAATAAACCCATGTGACAAGGACTTTGCAGCGTTTGTGTTTTAGAAACATGTTGGTAACATGAGCTTTTGAGTTATCGTTTTCCATGTTTTCGCATGGTTCGATTTTGACCGGAGTGGAAAATTGAGGTTCTACCAAATAATATTCAGCTCCCAAAATTGATTTCTTTTAGTCAAACACCTGGGAAATTGTCTGAAATCACCATAAATGTTTATAATAACACTAGAAGAAGGAAACCATCATAAATAGCCATTTCAATAATTGCACATGAAGCACATGAAAGAAACAATAAATGAACAGCCAAAATTTCTCTACTATGTCCAGTAAAATAATAAACCCATGTGACAAGGACTTTGCAGCTTTTTTGGTTTATTATTCTGTGAATAATACACCTATGTATTCGCTCAGCAAAAAATTTTTATAACACCCCCTCATAATTTTTTCTTTTCCGTTTCAAGGTGCGTAGATTCCAAAAATGCAATGTCCGTCCGCCGTATCACGTGTACAGGCTTCATTTTCGGTCTAAAAAATTCGTTCTTTCGCACACATGCTCCATTTGGGCGCTAGTTGTGTCCCGAAACTTTTCAGCCCGATCGGAATATATCCAGGGGAGTTATGAGTGAAAATGTGTATAAAAATAGGTACTTTTTGTGTTTTAGTAACATGTTAGTAAAATGAGGCTTTGAGGTATCGTATTCCATGTTTTTGGGGACGAGAAGACCGAATATGAAGTCGATTTTGACCAAGGAGTGGAAAATTGAGGTTGTACCAGATGTTCAGCTCCCAAAATTGATTTTTTATGAGTCAAAAACCTGCGAAATCGTCTGAAATCACCATCAATTTGTATAATAACACTAGAAAAAGTGTCAACACGTGGATCAAGACGATTAAATGGTACAATCAATGATCAAGGGTAATTTGAAGAAAAAAAAAAAGGAGCGTAGTACCTAATTCAAGTTTTGGGGGCCAACATTTGTGGAAACCATCAGAAATAGCCATTTCAATTAATTTACATGAAAGAAACAATAAATAAACAGCCGGCATTTCTGTAGACCAGTAAGATAATAGAATAATAAACCACTGCAGCGTTTTTCTTTTCAAGACGGTTTTGTCCATCTCGTTTTTGTCTCTGTTCAGGGGGTTGAACGTTGAATCAGTTGGTGGCATCTCATCTAAGGTCGTGTTCTCCCAACTGTGTTAACTACGTGTAAGTTTATTGATTAACATCGAAAACCTACCCATGTCGTTGATGAGATGGAGTTGATGGAGTGTGAGATACGCGGCATATCTCCCATCTGATTGGTCCGATTGGTTTTCTCTACCAAAGGGAAAAAAAAAACAACTGGTGGTTGCTATTTTCAATAGAATTTAAAACGTCGCGGCCATAATGCGCACTGACGGACGGCGATTGGGAGGTCAAAGCCTTTTCATCGAATATCGTTTCATCCTTTTCGAAAGGTGAGGTTTTTTGGGGTTTTTTTTTTTTAATGAGACCGTCGCCATGGTGCCCATCCTTTCGCAACGATCAGCGCCACATGACATGTATCGTTACCACATTTCGGTGACGAGGGATCGGTGCGGGGGGGGGGGGGGGGGGGGTAAAACAAGTAACTCGATATGCTCAACCTTAAACGGCCTAAGGTACAAATAGCCGAGTGTAAAACAAGAAGTGGTAACTCAATACCCCTAGATCGGTGGGTCGAAGGAGAGCCGGGAGGTGGATGGATATCTTCTGTATGGGGTCTCGTCTAACCCTTCCCCATGTACCTACATCATGTAGTTATCATTCTCTTGAGTGGTCTTCGCCACCGGTCCCCCTCCACAGGTGAATCCCGACCCGCCTTAGTCGCCCGCCTTTTGGTTTATTATTCCGTGAATAATACACCTATGTATTCGCTCAGAAAAAAAATTTTATAACACCCCCTCAAAATTTTTTCTTTTCCGTTTCAAAGTGCGTAGATTACAAAAACGCTGCAAAGTCCTTGTCACATGGGTTTATTATTCTATTGGACATACCTACAGAAACATTGGCTGTTTATTTATTGTTTCTTTCATATAAAATAATTGAAATAGCTATTTCTGTTGTTTTCACCAATTTTGGCCCCCCAAAACACGAATAAGGTACGCTCCTTTTTTTTTTTTTTTTCAAATTATCTTTGATCATTGATAGTACCTACCATTTAATCGTCTTGATCCACCTGTTGATACTTTTGGTTTATTATTCTGTGAATAATACACCTATGTATTCGCTCAGCAAAAAACCTTTATAACACTCCCTCAAAATTTTTTCTTTCCCGTTTCAAGGTGCGTAGATTCCAAAAACGCTGCAAAGTCCTTGTCACATGGGTTTATTATTCTATTGGACATACCTACAGAAACATTGGCTGTTTATTTATTGTTTCTGTCATATAAAATAATTGAAATAGCTATTTCTGTTGTTTTCACCAATTTTGGCCCCCCAAAACACGAATAAGGTACGCTCCTTTTTTTTTTTTTCAAATTATATTTGATCATTGATAGTACCTACCATTTAATCGTCTTGATCCACCTGTTGATACTTTTGGTTTATTATTCTGTGAATAATACAGCTATGTATTCGCTCACCAAAAAACCTTTATAACACTCCCTCAAAATTTGTTCTTTCCCGTTTCAAGGTGCGTAGATTCCAAAAACGCTGCAAAGTCCTTGTCACATGGGTTTATTATTATATTGGACATACCTACAGAAATGTTGGCTGTTCATTTATTGTTTCATTCATGTGAAATAATCGAAATAGCTATTTCTGATGGTTTCCTTAATTTTGGCCCCTAAGACACAAATTAGGTACCTGCGCTTTTTTTTCAAATTATCTTTGATCATGGGTAGTGCCATTTAATCGTCTTGATCCACGTGTTAACACTTTTTCCAGTGTTATTATACAAACTGATGGTGATTTCAGACGATTTCCCAGGTTTTTCACTCATAAAAAATCAATTGTGGGAACTGAACGTTTGGTAGAACTCAATTTTCCACTCTTTGGTCAAAATCGACTTCATATTCGGTCTTCTCGTCCCCAAAAACATGGAAAAAGATATCTTAGAAGCTCATGTTACCAACATGTTGCTAAACCGCAAAAAGTACCTATTTTTACACACATTTTCACTCATAACACCTCTGGGCACATTCCGATCGGGCTGAAAAGTTTCGGGACACAACTAGGGCCCAAATGGAGCATGTGTGCGAAAGAACGATTTTTTCAGACCAAAAATGAAGCCTGTACACGTGATACGGCGTACGGCGGACATTGCATTTTTGGAATCTGCGCACCTTGAAACGGAAATGAAAAAAGTTTGAGGGGGTGTTAATACAAATTTTTTGCTGAGCGAATACATAGGTGTATTATTCACGGAATAATAAACCAAAATGCAATTTCCGTCCGCCGTCCACCGTATCACGTATACCGGCTTCAT
This sequence comes from Leptopterna dolabrata, assembly GCA_954871275.1. NCBI lineage: Eukaryota > Metazoa > Arthropoda > Insecta > Hemiptera > Miridae > Leptopterna > Leptopterna dolabrata. The sequence goes on along the minus strand of CATPAC010000076.1, from coordinate 23,868 downwards.
TTTCGGTCTAAAAAAGTCGTTCTTTCGCACACATGCTCCATTCGGGCTCTAGTTGTGTCCAGAAACTTTTCAGCCCGATCGGAATATACCCAGGGATGTTATGAGTGAAAATGTGCACAAAAATAGGTACTTTTTGTGTTTTAGTGACATGTTACTAACATGAGCCTTTGAGGTATAGTTTTCCATGTTTTTGGGGACGAGAAGGCCGAATATGAAGTCGATTTTGACCAAAGAGTGGAAAACTGAGGTTCTACCAAAGGTTCAGCTGCAAAAATTGATTTTTTATGAGGCAAACACCTGGAAAATCGTCTGAAATCACCATCAATTTGTATAATAACACTAGAAAAAGTGTCGACACGTGGATCTAGACGATTAAATGGCACTACCAATGATCAAAGATAATTTGAAAAAAAAAAAAATTAAAAAGAGCGTACCTACCTACCTAATTTGTGTGTTGGGGGCCGAAATTGGTGGAAAACATCAGAAGTAGCTATTTCGATTATTACTCATGAAAGAAACAATTAATGAACAGCCAACCTTTCGGTAGGTATGTCCAATAGAATAATAAACCAATGTGACAATGACTTTGCAGCGTTTTGGTTTATTATTCTGTGAATAATACACCTATGTATTCGCTTAGCAAAAAATTTTTATAACACCCCCTCAAAATTTTTTCTTTTCCGTTTCAAGGTGCGTAGATTCCAAAAATGCAATGTCCGTCCGCCGTCCGCCGTACGCCGTATCACGTGTACAGGCTTCATTTTCGGTCTAAAAAAGTCGTTCTTTCGCACACATGCTCCATTTGGGCCCTAGTAGTGTCCCGAAACTTTTCAGCCCGATCGGAATATACCCAGGGGTGTTATGAGTGAAAATGTGTATAAAAATAGGTACTTTTTGCGTTTTAACAACATGTTAGTAACATGAGTGTGATGAATTTAAATTTATCATCACGGTGGCGTGAAGGAGTGAATAGATGAGAGCGAGGGAATTTCACCTAGGCGGCGGTAATCCACCGATGTAGGTGAGAGGAAGGAAATTCACCCAGGCGGCGGTAATCCACCGATGTGAGTGAAGGAAGGAATCTCGTCTAGGCGGCGGTAATCCACCGATGTAGGCGAGAGGAAGGAAATTCACCCAGGCGGCGGTAATCCACCGATGTGGGTGAAGGAAGGAAGGTGCTTGTCTAGGCGGCGGATATCCACCGATGTAGACAAGAGGAGAAGGTAGGAGGTGAATTCCCAGAGCGGCGGATACCACCAGGCATCTGGGAGGAGGAAGGTAGAGAGAGAAGAGAGAGCTGGTTAGAGGAAGTGTCGAATGAAGCTAAAGCTCCAGGATCCAGGATTATATAGGACTTGAAGTCCTCTCCCTCCAGCTCCCTGCTGGGAGCTGGTAGTGGGGCACCAGGTTGTGTCCCCCGGATTCTGTCGCCTGTCTCCCCACTCAGATGTTTATTGACGGAAGGTAATTTCTACATCGGAATATTGGTGAGAGCTTTAAGGTTGTAGTGGAGTGTTCCCGGGAGGGACTCACGACAGAGGTCCCCCCAGTTCGAACCAATGATTGAGGTAGCTGAAGGCTCAAGTTGACAGTGGCTGAGGGCTGCGGAAACAAAAAGGGGAGCTGAAGGCGCACGGATACAGGAGCTGAAGGCTGAAACAAACAATGGTAGTGCTGAAGGCAGAAGAGTGATTGGAGGTGTCTTAAAGCTAGGGTGACATACAATTAGTAGAATAAGTAGGCATAAGTTGACATAAGTAGACAAACGTAGGCATAAGGAGACTTAAGTAGCTAAGTAGATGTAAGTAGATGTAAGTAGATGTAAGACATAAGTAGGTGTAAGACATAAGTAGATGTAAGTAGATGTAAGACGATGGTGGGAAACATATGTACAAAGAGGGTGTGATGAACAATTTGATGAGGTGACAATATTTACAAGGTGGTGAGTTCGATGATGATGAGGATAGTATGTTAGGTATTTACATTAGATATTTACAAGTATTTACAGGTACGTATGGACAGGTATTTACAGGTATGTACAAGTTTTTGGTATGGTGTCAGGGGAGACAAAATTGAGCGGGGTTGCGAGATCCGCCGTTCCCTGGGTGTGGGTTGTGTGTGGTTTAGTGTGTTGAGTGTGTGTGTGCTGTGAAAAGGTGGGTGTAGTGTGTGGATGGGTGTTGATGATGCCCGCTGCGACGAAGTGGCCACGGCGGGGCTGTGAGGTTCGGTACAGTGTCTGTGGGATAATGGAACACAAACACTGTCCCGAAATCTCAAGGCCCCGCCGTGATTTCTCAGAGCGGGGCAGGGGACTTGGCCGCCGGGACGCGGGGCGAGGGACGCTCCCGTCGTCTGTTGCGGCGCCCGGACCTTTTCGTCCCGGCGGAGGCTATTACGGATATCCCCGGCGGCGGTGGGGGAAGAGGGGGTGTTGTAGGTTTGGTGGGCTGGGGTGGTTGTGGGGTTGAATTTAAAATTGGGGGGTCGAAAATGGAGAAAAACGGGGGAGTGAGAGGGGGCTGAAATTTGGGGGGCGGGGGTTGTTGAAATTTGGGGGGTGGGGGTTGTTGGAATTTGGGGGGCGGGGGTTCGTTGAGGACGGGGGTTTTGATGTTTGGAAGGGGTGGTGGGGGTGGCATAAGCAGGGTTAACTGAAGTTGGTGGAGGAGTGGATCGATAAGGGGGTCGGACGGGACGTAGGGGGGATGTACCCCGGTGGCTTTTGCTGCGCGAAATTCGCGCAGTATGCGCCACTGGGGGTACTTCCACCGCCGGGGCCGGGGAGGAAGTCCGGAAATCCTTCGCGGGAAAAACTGAAGCGATGCAGTAGGTCCGGGCGAAGGGGGTAGGGGGGAGAGCGGGTCCGGGACGTACACGTCCCGGAGTATCGCCGCCATTTCCGGATCCGAATCGAAATCCGGAAACGGCGACGGGGGCGACAGATTCGGAGGAGAGAGGTGTTGCATTGCAAACAGACGGCGGGAGACTGATAGTGGATGTAGGTTGAGGGAGAACAGGGGCGGGCTTGCAGCGGGCGAAAGGGACGGTGTGGGGTTTCCCGTCCATTAGCAGGGTCGCGGTGGTCGGTGTTGTGCGGATGACTTGAAAGGGCCCGGCATAAAGGGGCTGAAAGGTTTTATGCATGCCGGGCTCTTTCAAGTACATATGCGTGGAAGTGTAAAAGCGTTTTGGGTAAGTGGTGTCGTTTGTCGGTGTTGAGGTGTGTAACGGTTCCCTGTTAATGGACGGGGAGTTGTGTGGAGGGAAAATGTCGGCCGGCAACCGAATGGGGTCTCTAAATGCGTGTTGTGCGGGACTTGTGTTGTCTGAAGGACGGGCGGAAGTGCGGAGGCTAAGTAGAACGTAGGGGAGGGTTTTGGTCCATGAAGGGGAAGTGGCTGATGTGGAGATGGCTTGCTTGAGGACCGAGTGCCACCGCTCTATTTTCCCGTTGGATTGGGGGTGATAGGGAGTGGTGCGGATTTTCTGAATCCCGAGGGAACGGAGGAGGTCGGCAAAGTGGGCTGATTCAAATTGCCTCCCCTGATCGACCGTGAGTGTCCGCGGACAACCGTAGCGGCTGATCCATTGAGTGAGGAAGGCCGCGGCGACGGCGTCCGCGGTAATGTGGGCGAGTGGGATACACTCTACCCAATTTGTCGCACGGTCGATCATGGTGAGGCAATACCTCTTCCCCTCGGAGGGGGGAAGGGGGCCGACCAGATCCATGTGGACGTGTTCCCACGGGAGAGAATCGGGGATAGGTTGAGGAGGTACATGGGGGTGAGCCGAGACCTTGAATTGCTGGCACTTCTGGCACCCTAGAACCCAGGTACGTATATCCGTGTTCATATGGGGCCAGAAGTACCGCGTTTTGATGAGGTCCCGGCTCGCCCGGATGCCGGGATGATGGAGGGAGTGGTAGTGTAGGAACAACTGCCTCCTCAGCTCCGGTGGGACGTACGGGCGCGGTGTGTCGGCCGATACGTCGCACCAGAGGTCTAGGGGAGGCAGCTGTTCCAATTTTGAGGCGGAGATGAGATGGGAAAGGGCGGGATCGGAGGTAGGAGTTTGATGGTTTTTGAGGGTTTGCGGGGAAGGGAAGGGCAGTAGCTCCGCCACCGGCGCAGGGGTGGGGCGGGAGAGGGCGTCGGCAACGCAGTTGTCGGCCCCCGGCAAATAACGAATATCGGACGTGAATTGTCCGATAAATTCGAGTTGCCGGAGGCGACGGGGGGAGGCTGATTTTCGATTTTGGAGGAGGGCGTGGGTGAGGGGCTTGTGGTCGGTTATGACAGAGAACTGCCTGCCCTCCACGAAGTCACGAAAGTGTTTGATGGCTTCGTGGATGGCGAGGAGTTCTCTGTCAAAGGTGGAGTAATTTTTTTGTGTGGGGGACAGAGTTTTGGAGAAAAAGCCGAGTGGTTGGGGGGCGGCGCCGGTGTGTTGGTGGAGTACTGCCCCGATGGCCCAGTCGGACGCATCTGTGGTGATGGAGAGTGGGGCGTGGGGATCGGGATGGGCCAATAGAGCGGCGTCAACTAGGTCCTGTTTGCATTGTTGGAAGGCGGTAGTGAGGGCGGGGGTCCATGAAATGGGGCGTTTATCGTTTTTTTTAGCCGGTTGTGGGATAGCGTGTATGAGTGGTTGTTGGTGTTGTGCCGCGTGTTTGATGTGTCTACGGTAAAAGTTCAGCATACCCAGGAAACGGCGGAGTTCTGAGACAGTGTTGGGACGTGGGAAATCGGTGAGGGTGTGAACCTTGTCTGGTAGGGGTTTTATTCCTTCGGACGAAACCTGGTGGCCGAGGCAGCGGACGGAGGGCTGGGCGAGGACGCACTTTGGAGTGTTAATGGTGAGGCCCTCGGCCGCGAAGATGTCAAGTACTTGTGTCAGGTGTGCGAGGTGTTCGGTTGGGTCTCGGGAAGCGATCAGTACGTCGTCCAAAAAACAGAAGACGAAGGGTAGGCCTCGTAGTATGTTGTCCATGTAACGCTGCCATGTTTGGGCAGCGTTACGGAGGCCGAAACCCATTTTGATATACTCGAACAGGCCGAAAGGGGTGATGATAGCTGTTTTAGGAACGTCAGGGGGGTAGATGTGAATGTGATGGAAGGCACGGGAGATGTCGAGTGTAGAAAAGATGGTGGTGTTGTGCAGGTGGGAAGAGAAATCCCTGAGGTGCGGGACGTTGTAAAGGTCTGGGGTTGTACGGGCATTGAGGCGGCGGTAGTCGCCGCATGGGCGGATATCCCCGTTAGGCTTCTGCACAATATGTAGTGGAGAAGCCCACGGGGATTTGGAGGGACGGATAATGCCGTCCTTGATGAGGAGGTCGAAATGTTTGCGGGCCTGTGAGAGTTGGAGGGGGTGGAGGCGTCGGGCTTTCGCGGATATTGGGGGGCCAGAGGTTTCGATGAAGTGTTGGGTCTGTGAGATGTGGGCTGAGGGGCGGCGCTGGGGTTTGTAGTTGAGGAGGAGTTGTTCAAATTTGGAGGGGGGTCGGTCCACCGCATGTATGAACCCGGGGATGGGTTTCTGGGTGGAGGGGTCGAGCAGGCGCGCGTTACGGACGTCTACCTGGAGGCCGAAATATGCGAGGAAATCGGCCCCCAGGATAGCTTTCTCTACGTCCGCCACGGTGAATTCCCACTCGTACGCGAGCCCGCTCATATGAATTGATGAGCGGTACGTCCCGTACGAGGGGATGGTAGTACCGTTGGCGGCGTAGAGGAGTTGCCGGTAACAACGCGCCTGTCGCCGGAGTATGTTATTGGGGAAGATAGAGAGCGCCGCCCCTGTGTCAACGAGGAAGGGGACGTGCGTCTTTGAACACTTCAGGAACAGGCGTTGATGAGCTGGGGCGGAGTGAGGTAAAATTGGCGAGGTGTTGGAGTCCGTCGGAGGGGGGGGGGCTTGGTTCGTCCGAGGTGATGGGCGGGTGCGATGGTGGTGGTTGTTCCCCCGCGAAGGAGACGCGGGGTGATTTTTTGCCGTTCCGGGGAGGGGGAACGGTAGTGGCGGCGCGAGTGGCGGCCGGAGGGGTGGTTGTTTTGGGGGCGGGGTTGGAGGGGCCGTTCCGTGGTGGGGGAACGGTAGCGGCGGCGCTAGTGGCGGCCGGAGGGTTGGCTGCCCTGGAGGCGGGCTTGGAGGGGCCGTTCCGGGGTGGGGGAACGGTAGCGGCGGCGCTGGTGGCGGCCGGAGGGTTGGCTGCCCTGGAGGCGGGCTTGGAGGGGCCGTTCCGGGGTGGGGGAACGGGAGTGGCGGCGCAGGCGGCGGCCGGGGGGTTGGCTGCCCTGGAGGCGGGCTTGGAGGGGCCGTTCCGGGGTGGGGGAACGGGAGCGGCGGCGCTAGTGGCGGCCGGAAGGTTGGCAGCCCTGGAGGCGGGCTGGGCGGGGCTGACTCGGGGTGGGGGAGCAGTTGATGGAGAGGTGGGGTGTTTGGCGGCGCCGTCAGAAGCGGTCGGGAGGTTGGCAGCCGTGGCGGCGGCGTAGGAGGGGTAGCGAGGCGAGGTGGAGGTGGTGTGAATGCGGGCGGGGGGGGGTTGGTGGTGGTCCCCCCCGTGTTGGCGAGGAGGGGGGCCCGCCGGATTTACCGGCGGGCGTCCGCGTTTCCCTGCTCGGAGGAGTAGGAGCAGGGGGGCTGGCATTTGCGGGCCTCCCCACCGATGTTCACATGGTAGAAACATCGGTGGGGGGGATCCGCCGGGAGGTAGGTCCTGGTGGGGCGCGTGGAGTTGGAGTGGGGCGCCGTTTTTGGGGACCTCCCTCTCTGTTGCTGGGAGGGGGAGACGGTGCGGCGGTCGGCCGAGCGCTGGCGTCGGTGGTCGGAGGAGGGGATCGGCCGGCGATCGACGGAGAGGGAGCGGCGCCGGTGGAGGGAGGGGGGCCGGCGGCGCTCTTCAGATGGCGATCGGTCCCTGCGTGGGGTGGGGAAGCGGGGTGCGGCGACCTCCGTGACGCTGGCGGCCGCGGCGAGGTCGTAGACCGTGTCGGCCAGACGGAGTAGCGGCTCGTCCGGTCCGTCGAGGTGGCTGGCGAGCGCCATCTGGATGGGGTGGGGAAGGGCTCGCAGCCAGAACGTCCGAGCGATGTCGGCCGTCACGATGTCGTGTAGCTGATGACGTAGGCGACGGTACAGGTGGGAGGGCTTCAAATCGCCGAGATGTTGGGGCTGGGATAGCGCTGCGATACGTGCGATCTTGGAGGGCTGGTATAAGTTGATGAGGCGGCTGCGGAGGTCGTCGTAGGCGGCCGTGGCGTCGGGGGAGATGTCAGATGTCTGCAGGAGGATCTCATATGGTAACAGGGAGATGATGCGGGAGTAGCGGGTACGCTGGCTGCGGATGTTGGCGGCAGAAAACGCAGCGTCGACCTGGAAGAACCAGAGTGCGGGGTCGTGCGTGTAGAAGGGGGGCAGTGACAGCGGGAATGACGCCGAGGCCGTCGTGACGTCGGCGGCGGCGTGTGCGGCAGCTGCAGCGGCGGCGGCAGCGGCGGCGGCGGATGCGGTGGAGCCGGGTGATGAGAGGCTTGTGAAGGGGTTGTCGGTTGCGTCAGATGTCGCAGCGGTCGGCGGCTGCAGCAGGGACGGCCGGAGGAGCGGCGGTGACGGCGAGTTCGGGTCCATAGTTGAGGTGTCTGGAAACAAAATTCAAATTGGGTGAGGTTTTGAATTTTTAAAATTCGCAATTTGTGGCAGCGGAGGTGGTTGCAGCGGAGCGTTGAGAGTTGTTTGAGCGGATGCGGGTGGGCCAAAATTGCGAATTTAAACTGACTATTTTAAATGTGAATTTAAAATGCGGGACACCGAACTAGACTGGGGGCGACACATGAGGTGGTAAGAAGGGAGGAAGGGTAGAAGGTTGGATGAACGTCGGGTTCACCACTGTGATGAATTTAAATTTATCATCACGGTGGCGTGAAGGAGTGAATAGATGAGAGCGAGGGAATTTCACCTAGGCGGCGGTAATCCACCGATGTAGGTGAGAGGAAGGAAATTCACCCAGGCGGCGGTAATCCACCGATGTGAGTGAAGGAAGGAATCTCGTCTAGGCGGCGGTAATCCACCGATGTAGGCGAGAGGAAGGAAATTCACCCAGGCGGCGGTAATCCACCGATGTGGGTTAAGGAAGGAAGGTGCTTGTCTAGGCGGCGGATATCCACCGATGTAGACAAGAGGAGAAGGTAGGAGGTGAATTCCCAGAGCGGCGGATACCACCAGGCATCTGGGAGGAGGAAGGTAGAGAGAGAAGAGAGAGCTGGTTAGAGGAAGTGTCGAATGAAGCTAAAGCTCCAGGATCCGGGATTATATAGGACTTGAAGTCCTCTCCCTCCAGCTCCCTGCTGGGAGCTGGTAGTGGGGCACCAGGTTGTGTCCCCCGGATTCTGTCGCCTGTCTCCCCACTCAGATGTTTATTGACGGAAGGTAATTTCTACATCGGAATATTGGTGAGAGCTTTAAGGTTGTAGTGGAGTGTTCCCGGGAGGGACTCACGACAATGAGCTTTTGAGGTATCTTTTTCCATGTTTTTGAGGACGAGAAGTCCGAATATGAAGTCGATTTTGACCAAAGACGCGGAAATTGAGGTTTTACCAAAGGTTCAGCTCCCAAAATTGGTTTTATATGAGTCAAAAACCTGGAAAACTGTCTGAAATCACCATCAATGTGTACAATAACATTGGAAAAAGTGTAAACAGGTGAATCAAGACCATTAAATGCCACTACCAATGATCAAAGATGATCTTAAAAAAAAAAAAAAAGCGTACCTATTTCATGTATCGGGGGCCAAAATTGGTGGAAATCATCAGAAATAGCTATTTCAATCATTCCACATGAAAGAAACAATACATTTAACAGCCAACAAAAAACTCTAGAACTCCAATAGAATAATAAACCCATGTGACAAGGACTTTGCAGCGTTTTTTATGAGGCAAACACCTGGAAAATCGTCTGAAATCACCATCAATTTGTATAATAACACTAGAAAAAGTGTCGACACGTGGATCTAGACGATTAAATGGCACTACCAATGATCAAAGATAATTTGAAAAAAAAAAAAAAAAAACGCTGCAAAGTCCTTGTCACATGGGTTTATTATTCTATTGGAGTTCTAGAGATTTTTTTTGGCTGTTAAATGTATTTTTTCATTCATGTGGAATGATTGAAATAGCTATTTCTGATGATTTCCACCAATTTAGGCCCCCAAAACATGAAATAGGTACGCTTTTTTTTTTTTTTTTTTTTTTTTTTAAGATCATCTTTGATCATTGGTAGTGGCATTTAATGGTCTTGATTCACCTGTTTACCCTTTTTCCAATGTTATTGTACACATTGATGGTGATTTCAGACAGTTTTCCAGGTTTTTGACTCATATAAAACCAATTTTGGGAGCTGAACCTTTGGTAAAACCTCAATTTCCGCGTCTTTGGTCAAAATCGACTTCATATTCGGACTTCTCGTCCTCAAAAACATGGAAAAAGATACCTCAAAAGCTCATGTTACTAACATGTTGTTAAAACGCAAAAGGTACCTATTTTTATACACATTTTCACTCATAACACCCCTGGGTATATTCCGATCGGCTGAAAAGTTTCGGGACACAACTAGGGCCCAAATGGAGCATGTGTGCGAAAGAACGACTTTTTTAGACCGAAAATGAAGCCTGTACACGTGATACGGCGTACGGCGGACGGCGGACGGACATTGCATTTTTGGAATCTACGCACCTTGAAACGGAAAAGAAAAAATTTTGAGGGGGTGTTATAAAAATTTTTTGCTGAGCGAATACATAGGTGTATTATTCACAGAATAATAAACCAAAATTAAAAGGAGCGTACCTACCTACCTAATTTGTGTGTTGGGGGCCGAAATTGGTGGAAACCATCAGAAATGGCTATTTCAATTATTTCACATGAAAGAAACAATAAATGAACAGCCAACATTTCTGTAGGTATGTCCAATAGAATAATAAACCAATGTGACAATGACTTTGCAGCGTTTTGGTTTATTATTCTGTGAATAATACACCTATGTATTCGCTCAGCAAAAAATTTTTATAACACCCCCTCAAAATTTTTTCTTTTCCGTTTCAAGGTGCGTAGATTCCAAAAATGCAATGTCCGTCCGCCGTACGCCGTTTCACGTGTACAGGCTTCATTTTCGGTCTAAAAAAGTCGTTCTTTCGCACACATGCTCCATTTTGGCCCTAGTTATGTCCCGAAACTTTTCAGCCCGATCGGAATATACCCAGGGGTGTTATGAGTGAAAATGTGTATAAAAATAGGTACTTTTTGCGTTTTAACAACATGTTAGTAACATGAGCTTTTGAGGTATCTTTTTCCATGTTTTTGAGGACGAGAAGTCCGAATATGAAGTCGATTTTGACCAAAGACGCGGAAATTGAGGTTTTACCAAAGGTTCAGCTCCCAAAATTGGTTTTATGTGAGTCAAAAACCTGGAAAACTGTCTGAAATCACCATCAATGTGTACAATAACATTGGAAAAAGGGTAAACAGGTGAATCAAGACCATTAAATGCCACTACCAATGATCAAAGATGATCTAAAAAAAAGAGAAAAAAAGCGTACCTATTTCATGTTTTGGGGGCCAAAATTGGTGGAAATCATCAGAAATAGCTATTTCAATCATTCCACATGAAAGAAACAATACATTTAACAGCCAACAAAAATCTCTAGAACTCCAATAGAATAATAAACCCATGTGACAAGGACTTTGCAGCGTTTTAGCGAATTTTCAAAGAAAATGAAGCTATTGCAATGGCTTCGAAATTTAAATAATATAAATTTTTGGAAATTTTCTTCATAGAAATCCGTTTCAGACCATTCTAAAACGATTCCTGAAATTTAACACTTTTTTATATGTATATATATATATATATATATATATGTGTCACTCCAGACGATAACTCTCGATAGAATTGAGATAAACAGCTCAAATTTGCACAAAAAATCTATCTTGGCAATCGAAAGGCTAAGTTCGAAGATGGGCGAAATTGGCCTACTCTAAGGAGGGTTTTGGCGCATTTAAAGTGCGCAAAAATTACCCAAAAATCCCCAAAATGTTATTTTCCAACAAGTGACCCCTCATTTTAAAGGTTTTTGCACGCTGAACACGATGGTGGAATCAGATTTTAGATATCTTGATCCGTTCTCAAATTAGAGCATTTAAAGTGCGCAAAAATTACCCAAAAATCCCCAAAATGTTATTTTCCAACAAGTGACCCCTCATTTTAAAGGTTTTTGCACGCTGAACACGATGGTGAAATCGGATTTTAGATATCTAAATCCGTTCTTAAATTAGAGCATTTAAAGTGCGCAAAAATTACCCAAAACTAGGATAATCTTTAAACTCTTACACCCCCCCCCCCCCACCCCCTTAGGGTGGTCAGCGTAGCACCCACATGTTCTTCCAAGTGATCCTTCCAGAAACCACATCCTTCCTTCATAGTTTATTTCAAGATTGAGCCCGCATGAAAAACAACCTGCACTTGAAGCACTCATGATTTTCTATAACAACTCCTTTACCTACTGCACTCTCTTGAGTAGGTAAGTCAAAAGTCCTAACTATCCTATCCTACCTAATATGAACCCACAGCGATCAAATAAATAAGCACTTAGTACAATTACGTAATAAACAAACGGTAGAATCAGGATGGACAAAACGTACAAATTAAAATAAATACGAAGAGAATATACATAGAAAACCAAATTTTAGACCGAAGTTTTCCTTTATTCAAAACCAAAGCCATTAATTCGAATATTTCTTTGAAAATTCGCTCATTAAGTCATGCAGCATGACTGGTTTTTTTACTTTGAATGCAAGCGTTGTATCGATCTTAACTTCGAAAATTCTTTTTCTTCAAATCTAATCAAATCTAAATATACATTTTGTGTTCTCATTTTCTTTGGAAAAACAGTAAGTCGAATCTCCCTGGAAGGGCCATTGAAGAATGATACTGACTGTCAGACTCACTTGTAAGTTTCTGCCTCCTCTTTTACGCGTGTTACCATCCCTACCCTCCACCTCGCCATTGTTTTACCTGCCTTTGGCATAGCATAAATTAACTCCGATAGATTCAGATTGCAGAAGACACTCGACGCTTAATTCCTCCGACCCAGTTTTACAATATATCTTTAATCATGACAAAATTAAATTGTGGCGTCGTTATAATTTACTATCTTCTATGGTAGAAACAGCCTTCAGAGATACACTTACTAACAGCTGAGAGCATTTATTTACTTTTATAAAAGTAAATGCTTAAGTGAACAAATAAGGAAGCAACGTCCACTTGTGCTATTCATAGTCAGTGATAAAGCAAATGCTTAAGTCGTCCTCCTTTAGCATTTCCTTTATTCCTGTTTCATAGACAATAAGTAAAGAAAAATCTTTACTTTCGAGCCTAAATCAGTGGAAAAAACTGAGGTACGTCGAAAGGTACCTTAAGTATTTCCTTATTGATTGTTTGCACTGTTTTCTTTTCATTTATGTCATCTTTTCACTGTCATCGTTCTCGGCATTCTTGTTTCTTTTCCCAATTATTCGGTTTTTTTTTTTTTTTATACGATGGATTACGAAATTTGTTTGACTTCGATGAGTGAGATTACGAGTTTGATGTAACGGAGAGCATGCGGGTGATGCATACCGGAAAATGAAGCCGGTATGGTCTAAACAACTCTTTCTTTCGCACACAGGCTCCATTTGGGCCCTAGTTGTGCCCCGAAACTTTGCAAACCGATCGGAATATACCCAGGGGTGTTATGAGCGAAAATGTGTATGAAAATAAGTATGTTTTGTGTTTTAGGAACATGAGCTTTTCAGGTATGGGTTTCCATGTTTTTGTGGCGAGAAGACCAATATGAAGTCGATTTTGACCAAAGAGTGGAAAATTGAGGTTCTACCAAAGGTTCTGATCCCAAAATTGATTTTTTATGAGCCAAAACCTGGGAAACTGTCTGAAATCACCATCAGTTTGCATAAAAAACACTAGAAAAAGTGTGAACAGGTGAATCAAGACATTTAAATGGCACTACCAATTTTATGAAAGATAATTTGAACAAAAAAGGAGCGTACCTACCTAATTTGTGTTTTGGGGGCCAAAATTGGTGGAAACAATCAGAAATAGCTATTTCAATTATTTCACATGGAAGAAGCAATAAATGAACTGCCAACATTTCTGTAGGTATGTCCAATGGAATAATAAACCCATGTGACAAGGACTTTGTTTATCAATTTCCTTTGCATTTTGTAAATGTTCACTCTTCGAAGTAATCCTAACGTGAGCCCGGAGTTTGCCATCGAGTTTGATAGTCCCTTAAAAATTGTTCCAAAAGTTTCCAGTTTGTTCATTATTGACTAACTTTATGACTTTGCTTACTAATAAGAGTCTTCCTGACCAAAAGTAGGATAAAACCCAATTATTTCCTTTTTCCTAATTTATATTTAAAAGGGCAAGTAAAAAAGTTAAAGAGGGAGTAAAAACAAAAGGGAAGAAGGTGCGAACAGAAGGGAGGAGTAATACAGAAGGGAAAGGGAGAAGTAAACGCACGTCAACACAACTAAACGCGAGCACCAAGTGTATAATAGAAATGTTTTCAATATAAAACAAAGGTTGCTTGCTCCACTGTTTACTTGTCCTGACACAGGGTGACATATATAGACGTACAAAACAACGGAAAACCAACAGAATGGCATGGCTAATAGCCGAGGACATATATAACCAAACAAAAACACACACCCTGCCAGAACTGCCAACAAGCTCGAACCAGAGAGTTGGGAAAATTTTTGACTTAAATGAAGATTTTTCTTAATTTTATAAAGTAAAAGAAACAAATTTGACTTGAGTAAAGATTTTTCTTTACTTCGGGGAGTAATGTCTATGATAGCGAAATCAGATAAAGCATTTCCTTAAGAAATTATTTTATTTTCAGAAGTTGGTAAAGTATTATTTTTACTTTTGTCAGGACTATGAATACGGCCCATAAATCCTTAACGATACCTACTTAATAATTTGAAGTATCTATTCTACTTTTTAGTGGTCACCGGCTAATGAGTGCCATAACTTCATGACAGTGGTGTTCCATGACAACTTGACAAAGTAAAGTAACTAATAGCCGAAATTCGGGAGGCTCATGAACATGAATTATATACGGAATGAATCATCCCCCCCCCCCCCCCCCCTACATCAAACTCCGGATTTTGAAGTTTGTGCTAGGTATTTTCGAAAGTTATGGGACTCATGTAATACCTGCCTACCAACTTCAAATGGGGTATGCGCACGCATTTATTTATTTTATTTTTATTATTTTTTAAAATGAAATTAGGTTCCATCCTGAGAATTTTGACACCAACCGTACTGTCCTACGATAAGTGGGTAGTTCTTTTTATATGATTTTTCATAGATTCCAGTAATTCTGACGTCGTTGAACCCCTTTCGCTTGGGCGGGACCCCCCCCCCCCCCCCCCTGACCATTTAAGGTCAGAATTACTGGGAACTATGAAAATCGTAAAGAACTACTTATCGCAGGTACATTGTACAGAGCTATATACTCTATTATAAATTATAATAATGTAAACATTTAAGTAAAATTGATGAAATTCGGGTTATAGGTTCCGTTCGGGGTCTAGTTGGTCCTCGAAGCTCGGCATTACTGTCAGTCATCTCTAAGGGGTTCTAAATAGGGGTTGACATTTTCACAACGCCGTATCTCGAAAACATTCGATGGAAGGGTATGGGTTTTTTTACGTTATTAACTTGATCTTGAGCTAAACAATTTTTTGAGACCACCCGGAGCATTGTACGTCCAGCCGTTCGTGTGCACCAAAAAGCATCTTCAACACGATCGTGAATCAAACGGTAGATTATAATCAAGTATGGCTGTATGAAGTCGAGTTGGTTGTTCTGCGATATTATTTCATTTGATAAGTGATGAACTATTGGATTTTGTTGGTAGGTACCTACTTGTGAAACTTGAACAAACGTTGAAGAATTATTGATGGGTAAATTATTACACAATGGTAAATTATTACACAACGGCAAATTATTAACCAACGGTAAATTATTACATAGCGGTAAATTATTACACAACGGTAAATTATTACACAACGGTTCATCTACCAAGATGGGGCTGCATTTTGTTGATCGATACGTTTGCAACTTGACCAACCGTTGAAGTATTATTGATGGGCAAGTTATTACACAACGGTTCATTATACTTGACCACGAGGGTAGGTATTGACCACAGAAAACAGTGATCTACGCAGAAGGGGCATCTATTTCACTCCACATCAACAATTTTCCTTCAGAACTTCATTATTTGCGTTTCTTTTTGCCGTTTTAGTTACTGTTTGTCATCGACTGAATTATTTTAGCAGCATTTGCCTCGTGATTTAGGTAGGTACCTACTAACGAGTACAGGGTTAGGTACTAACCTACGGAGGATCTGCGATCCACATAATATGTATAGAGAAGCACATATTTTATGATATAGACGGGTTATCTATACAGAGAGCTGTGGTCTATAACAGAAGGGTATTCTGTGCAAAATAATAAACCGTTCTGCAGGGATTTGCAGCGTTTCATTCATGGAAAATGTGTTCCTAACGCTAAGAAAACGACGTGAATTTATTGATTGTTGATGCATTAACTGGTCGGGGTGAATGTCAGAAAATATAAAATCAGAGAGTTTTGTAGGTGAAATTCCATCAATTCATAAGATAATTACGATGAATCGTAAGCTTACCTGCAAACGGGACTGAGCAATACTAGGCATATTTTCCACAATTCGCTCAAAGATGGGAAAACTCAGCGTGGGAAGTGGATATAATTTATTATCATTTTAAGGGATATTCATTAAGGAATCCATCAAGTCAGCCCGGTGACTCATATGTACTGCTGTATGCACAGCTTACAGCCAGTCCTCGCCTTACAGTTCTCAGGTGGGGTTACGGAAACAGCAGATTCCATTCCATTATAAAAATATATTCCATTTCTATAGGGAACTTCGCGCTGAATCGGAATTTTGGTTTATTATTTCCAATAATGAACCTTTGGAATCGAGCATGAGAAAAAAAAAAAAAAATCTAACCCCCCCATCACAAAATTTTATGGTTTACGTTTCTTCAAGGTATGTGTAGAATCCGAAAATGCAATAAAAACGCTGCAAATCCTTGCACAACGGTTTATTATTTTGTACAGAATACCCTTCTGTTACACATCACAGCTCTCTGTATAGATAACCCGTCTATATACTATAATATTATGTATTACTCTACATATACATAGTATGTGGATCGCAGATCCTCAGTACGTTAGTACCTAACCTCGTACTCGTTACTAGGTACCTACCTACCTAAATCACGAGTTAAATGCTGCTAAAATAATTCAGTAGATGACAAACAGTAACTAAAACGGCAAAAAGAAACGCAAATAATGAAGTTCTGAAGGAAAATTGTTGATGTGGAGTGAAATAGATGGATGACCCTTCTGCGTAGATCACTGTTTTCTGTGGTCAATACCTACCCTCGTGGTCAAGTATAATGAACCGTTGTGTAATAACTTGCCCATCAATAATACTTCAACGTTTGTTCAAATGCAAAATTACCGATCAACAAAATCCAGCCCCTTCTTGGTATATGAACCGTTGTGTAATAATTTACCGTTGTGTAATAATTTGCCGTTGTGTAATAATTTACCCATCAATAATACTTTAACGTTTCACAAGGACCTACCAACATAATCCAATAGTCCACCACTTATAATGAAATAATATCGCAGAACAACCAACTCGGCTTCATACAGCCATCCTTGATTATAATCAGGTGCTCCCTAGCGATGATATCCGGGCCGGATTTATACCTACATAATATATGTATAGAATAGTACATATTGTATTATATAGACGGGTTATCTATACAGAGAGCTGTGATCTGTAACAGAAAGGTATTCTGTACAAAATAATAAACCATTGTGTAGGGATTTGCAGCGTTTGTACCAGTGTTCCTATACCTTGAATAGGGTTCCCTTTTAGGGAATCATTTATAGCGCTAGTGGATTCTTATGTCTGTTTCATTTCTGACTGTTGATTTGAGTCGTCTTCTAGGAGATCTATTTGGCAGAAGGTCTCTAAGGTGGACGCCCACCCAATCCACACCCAATCCACACCCAATCTCGGTTTTGTATCACAAGTTTTTTTTTTTTTCACACCAACGAATTTATGTACCTATTTGAATTTTAATATATTTATTAGCAAACCTGTACATAATTAGGGCGATACCGCCCTCTCTGCCATTAGGCACAGGAAACACACTTCAATTAAAAACTTATTCATATTAGTCAGGTATTAGTCAGGTAGTCGCTCTCGTGACGGTTCCAAAAGACCTTCATAAACTCATGATAAATACCGTCCCAACAGTTCATCACGTAAGGCTTTCTTAAATTTAGCCATAGAGTAATAGTTACCAATAGTTCCAAATGATCATTATAAAACCTAGCACCCTGCACTACAAACGACTTCTCATAAAAACTTGTTCTGTAAGACGGAACATGAACCGAATTTGCCGCGGATCTTTCCGTCACATCATGTATTGCGCTCCTTCTTGTGAATTGGTCAAACAAGTATGCAGGTGTACCGAACTTCAAGATTTTAAAGACCGTAATACCGAACGAATACACAAACCTTTGACTGGGTTACATGTTCATCAGTTTTTGCGTCGAAAATGAACCTAACTGCCGCATTTTGAGCATGCTGAAGTTTTTGCTTACGCTCACCATTCAAATCGCAGTAGCCAATTATAGGAAAGAGCAATGACTGGACTAGCATAGCTCTTATATGCGTTGGAAAACCCACTGCTACTGCTCTCAGTTATTATAAGTCTGCATAAATTTTCTGACATACTTTCGAGACTCGACACTCCCAGATTAAAACAAAGTCTATAAAAATCCCTAAACTTTTTACAACACGCTCAGTTGGTATTGAAGTAGTCCCAATCGAAATCGCACGTATATTATGGAGACAACGCACTTGTGCCGTTCGTCTAGATTCTAGATGATCCAACCACAATGGAGGAACATTTTGATGGGTTGATAGGTAAACCATGCGCGCTATTAAGTTGCGAGAGATCATGTGAGATGTTCAGTGTCAATCCCCTCATCCATATTATCTACTGAGGTGTCTATAAAGATTTTTAAATCATCGGCATATATGTGGT
Organism: Leptopterna dolabrata; assembly: GCA_954871275.1. Lineage (NCBI taxonomy): Eukaryota > Metazoa > Arthropoda > Insecta > Hemiptera > Miridae > Leptopterna > Leptopterna dolabrata. The sequence continues at coordinate 5,638 of CATPAC010000076.1, read as the reverse complement.
AGTTGAAAAAAACCAATACTTCTGAAATGGTATTGATATATAGAATGAAAATCGAACTATTGATCTTGTGCAACGCCTAATTATATTTCTTCACATGACTGGGGCACAAGTCATTGTGCCGAAAGGTGGTGAATAAAACTCTTGAAAAGTACGACTAGAGTTGGTCATTCCACACCTACAACTTTATGTAATTATATATATACATACATATATACATACATAAACGTATATAAATATAAATTTTGTTAAAATCTTGAGATGAATTCAGGATGCTCTGAAACGGATTTGCCTATAAAGAATTTTCAAAAATTCATTTCCTGAAAATGTTGGACCCATTGCAATAGCTTCATTTTCTTTGAAAGTTCGCAAAAAAAAATTTGTTTAACACCTTTTTTGAACTCCTGCTGACTGGACTAAAGTGGTTACTGAAAGACGACTGCAGATCAGAGAAGCACATACCTGCATAGCATCAGCTTAGAAGATAAGAAGCCTTTGCATAAGTTAAGAAGCTTTTGAACAAATCAAGGATTGTGCAAATTTGTAAATCAGTTAGACTCTGTTGATGTACTTGATGAGGGAGAGTTTTGCATTAAAAGATTATAACGTCATCAAGAATCAACATATTCGTGTTGTTTTGTTCCCGTTAGGAACACAGTCCCATGAATAATAAGTGCATTCATGTTTATAGAAATCTTAAAAGCTCGTCATACTTACAACTGTTTGACTAGTTTCACACTTCAGCGGATATTCCAACATCCGTGTGTAATTATTAGGAACTGGAATTTGCATATTTTGCATATGTGTTTTTTGTCGTGTATGTCGTTCTACTTTTCCGTTTTTAGGGTAACTGAAGCGTTTAGCGTGTGTTAAATTGAAATGTAAATTGCATTTTTTGCATATTTTGTTTGATTTCGGAGATTTTTGCATATTTTGGCCGTTTTGTGCATATTTCTCCATTTTTAATGGAAATTGGGGAATTTTCCTATTTTTCGACATTCCAATCGCCAAATCCTCCGGGTCATGTGTTTCTGAAAAGGGGTCACGGATATTTTTACGCCATTCGCCGTTTAAACCCGTGTACCTGGTAGGGCTTAGGCGCGCCCTTACCATTTATCCCTTTCACTTTCGGGCTATAAATACGTCACAAATGAAAGTTTGGAAGAATCAATTTTGATCCAGTGCTATAATTGTGATAGCGACTGATTTTTTTTTGTATAAATTTAAATATTGTACAGTCGAGAAAAAAAAGGTGTGTAGTACATTTTCATTCCATTTTCTTCCTTGATCCTTTTCTATAATTTTTTAAAGACACGCAGGACTCACAGCAAAATTTAGTTCATTTTAGAAATATTTAAAAATTTTTTGAAACGTACTTTTGCTTGGGGTGCATATTTTGCCCATTTCCAGTGCATATTTTGGCCAAATTTTGTCCATGGTCGTTCTCAGTTGAAAATCTCTCTGGAGGCAGCATCTATCGTATGGACCACCACCCCCGTAGATCGATTACTGGAAGGTGTTACAATTTTTAACAAAGTCGTCACACCGATTCGCCATAACTGTCACCCTGCATTAACACTTGCCGCCTCACGCCTGGAAGATTATTTGCTTTCCGATTTTTTCTTTTTTTTCTTCTTCTCTTCTTCTTTTTTTTTTCTTTCATCCGTTTTATGGCACAACGGGTTAGCGAGGGCCCCTCAGTTTAACAATGTTGTGACTAACCCTATGAAGGCAGGGTGGAGCTACTGTAATGCAAACAACCTCGTCCCGTCCCGCGATCCCAAGATTTTTATTTCCCTCTTGCCTTCCCTTTCTTATCATCGCGGGCCCTGAGAAAGGTGTTACATATAACAAGGCATCTCAATTGATAATCTCGATTTTACGGCGAATCGTTAAAAAAACAAAAAAAACGCTGCAAAGTCCTTGTCACATGGGTTTATTATTCTATTGGAGTTCTAGAGATTTTTGTTGGCTGTTAAATGTATTGTTTCTTTCATGTGGAATGATTGAAATAGGAACGCTTTTTTTTTTAAGATCATCTTTGATCATTACTAGTGGCATTTAATGGTCTTGATTCACCTGTTTACACTTTTTCCAATGTTATTGTACACATTGATGGTGATTTCAGACAGTTTTCCAGGTTTTTGTCTCATAAAAAACCAATTTTGGGAGCTGAACCTTTGGTAAAACCTCAATTTCCGCGTCTTTGGTCAAAATCGACTTCATATTCGGTCTTCTCGTCCTCAAAAACATGGAAAAAGATACCTCAAAAGCTCATGTTACTAACATGTTGTTAAAACGCAAAAAGTACCTATTTTTATACACATTGTCACTCATAACACCCCTGGGTATATTCCGATCGGGCTGAAAAGTTTCGGGACACAACTAGGGCCCAAATGGAGCATGTGTGCGAAAGAACGACTTTTTTAGACCGAAAATGAAGCCTGTACACGTGATACGGCGTACGGCGGACGGCGTACGGCGGACGGACATTGCATTTTTGGAATCTACGCACCTTGAAACGGAAAAGAAAAAATTTTGAGGGGGTGTTATAAAAATTTTTTGCTGAGCGAATACATAGGTGTATTATTCACAGAATAATAAACCAAAAACAACAAAACAAAATCCGTCTCGCCATTTCCTTCACTCAGCCTCTTCCATTGTTTGGTTAACTATAATTTAGCTCGGCTTGACAAGATGATCGACCCGTGGTTGTATAACTGAACCGATAGCAGGGATTGATAGACCGTTCGTAACAATCAGTGGGCAGAAGTTTGGCGAATTATCACGGAATGCTGCTTGTTAGGTGCCTTTCTTAATTAAAACATGCTGTCACCTCAAGAAGACCGACATTGCTAACAATTTGATTTAGACCTAAATATGTCAACTTATGTTGTACCTGTACAACTGCTAGTGTAAATACATACTTTGTAACACATTGACATTGAAAACACTGCAAAATTGCCAGTCTTCATCGTTATCCGTGTACTAGAGCTTTCTGTACAGGTCGCTGTTCAGTGCGCTATAACCATGACATGTTCATAAAAAATGTGCTTACAAGACTAATCAGTAGCCTCCTGAATGTTTCGTCTGAGCTCACGCTTAATGTTCACGCTCAAGTAGTAACAAATCCCTTATAACCTTGCAGATTATGCATAATTTCTGTTTGCCAAATACTTCAGTTAGGATAATAAATTCAGGCTTACGGTGGCGGATTCTAACCATGCACGAAAATCCTCAAAATTAAAATTATAGCTACGAAGATTCATAATTGATTTAATTTTTTTTTGGAATTTATTTTTCACCTTCTCGCTTAACGAAAATGATCAGCTCGCTTATTGAATTTGAATTGTATTCCCAGGCTGTGACTCAGGGCGTGAGGGCTCACTTGCCTTATATAAGAAGGAGAAAGTGGTACCGAGCTATAAGATAAACCAAAATTGATAGTTCCCTGGACATTTTTTTAAATAATTTATTTTGGAATAGAAGCACTGTTGGTCTGATGGCATCTGAGAATAATTATCAGCAATGGAGATAAAAAACGAAAATCACAAGGGTTCTTTATTCTACTGGACTTACCTACAGAAATGTTGGCTGTTATTTATTGTTTCTTTCATGTGCAATCATTGAAATAGCTATTTTTGATGGTTTCAACCAATTTTGACCCCCAAAAACACGAATTAGGCTCTTTTCCCCCCCCCTTTTTTTTTACAAATTATCTTTGATCACTGATAGTGTCATTTGTCTTGATTCACTTGCTGATAATACTATTATGTTATTATACAAATTATGATGATTTCAGAAAATTTCCCAGGTTTCTGACTTTCTGAACCTTCGTTACAACCTCAATTCTTCAGTCTTTGGTCAAAATGAACTTCATATTCGGTCTTCTCGCCATAGAATAACATGGAAAACGATACCTCACAAACTCATATTCACTAAAACCTCAACAACAACAAAAAACGCAAAATAACCTTATTATTTTCACACCCATTTTTAACCCATAACACCCCTGGGTGCATTCCGATCGGGCTCCCGAGCTTCGGAGCACAACTAGGACCCAAATGTTCCACAATTTGGACCCAGACTGTGTGCGGGTGATAGAAACGGTGCAGTCGATACAGCCCGGTAATTCAAATGATTTAGTACTTGTTATGGTAAATAATAAATACTTGGAATTCAAAGTACCTAACGTCGAAGCGATTTCGCGTTGAGAAAGAAAATCATTTTCACCGTGAGACCCTCGCTCAGCAAAATATATGTTATCTAAAATTCAAAACTGAGAGTGCTTTCCTGCTCGTTTTATTCAGCAGAAATATTCAACAATAATTATCAAGTTCACCCTCAGCTAATAAAGATGTTCGAAAGGTCAGTCCAGTCGACGGAGTATTCATTTCAACTGCCACATCTTTAAGGTTATAGTCGTTAATAAAACTATCTTCAGTGTTCAGTAAGTACCGACCGTTGGTTAACTATGACCGAGTCAAACATTTCGAGCCTGCCAATAACATTTTATGGTTTTAGAAAGCAGCAAGAAGATTCCTCAGAATGACAGTTATCAAACTCAAATGATATTTTTCCGTCATACGGCATTCCTCCCATATCCAGTATGCATTTCTTCCCACAAGAATAAAACTCAATCGACTGCGTTATTTTACCGATAACAAATTTTATTAATAATTAATTACACGTTTGGATATTGCCGGGTGAAATAAATTTCACGTTTTAAAGCTATACGTACACCTGCAGAGTGTCCCGGGAACAGGTCTGTAAGAAGCCAGGAATCGATTCTTCATGTCATTTACGATCCAAAATGTCTCAAAGCTATTTTCTTTTAAACCCCTTATTTTTCTAGTTATTCGGCATTTCAAGTATTTTTGTGTATCACGTTTTTCCACATAAAACTGACCATAACACCCGTTTGTAAAATCACAGGAAACAACTGGTGGCTACCATTATAAAGCTCGTCAAATTTCCTGAATAATGTGCTGATTTTAATAATTTATGAGTGGTGTGAACCCTGAAATTCTTGCTTGAAACTCTCAATTTGGCAAATCTCGGAAAATTTCGAAAAACTTCAAAAAGCTGTAGCTCAGAGAGTGCAACACAAATTCCACTTTTGCGCTCAACGGGAAACTTCCTTAGGATCTCAGCTTTTCAATGATATGGTCATTTTTAATTTCACTGCTACAATAATTGCATTTGAATGTTTAAAAAAAAAGTCCCCCCCCCCCCCCCACTTACACACGTTTTTTAGCGTGCCATTCGAATCTGCTCGACCAAAACATGACTAGAGAAGTTGGATATCTTTTTCCGCACAATGTTTGACAGTGAGTCGAATGGTGACACTCCTGTTTCATTCTGACTAGTCGGAGGTGAAGATATGTCCAAAGAAGCACAATTTTTCTCGGAAAATCACATTGCCATCAGTCAGAATGAAACAGGAACGGGCATCTGTGTAGGTAAATTATTGCACAACGGTTTATAATTTTAACTTATACTTCATGAATAACAACAAATAAGCAATTATTTGATTAATTAATTAATGATTGAATTATTGAATCCCTCGCATTTTTATCAAACTGTAATTCCCGGGCCGGTTCCAGTACCTACTCCATTTAGGGCTTTCCTGTGGGGAGCT